>AWOL01S0039405.1:0-25024 GCA_000715115.1 Nicotiana otophora | reverse complement strand
TATATATATATATATATAAGGAGTTATGTGATGAATGACCTATAAATATAAAGGTCTTCGAGTCTAGTTTTTAATGCTTCAAACCGTTCGTCATTTGGACATTCCTACAAGTAGTTATGACCAAATTACCAAAGGCTGGCAGAGAAATCTGCGAATGCGAAGCATCCGAGGCCGCGTCCGAAAGAAAGGCTGGCAGTAAAGTGCTGCCATAGCATCCAGGTGCGCATCCGAACTTCAACGAGGAGTGAAGTGGGGATGCGAAGCATCTAAGGCAACATCCAAAACCCAAAAATCTGGGCCTATAAATATAATACAATTTCGGGGTTCATTTTTCCCATTTCATTTGAACGAATTTTGGAGCTCTTCTCCACTCTCTCAAGATCACCAACTCCCCTCTTCTTCAAGGTAAGAAATCCCCATTATCTTGGTGTGAATTTTCATCATTTCTACACTAGTATTGATGAAATCTATACATAAAATACATGAATCTTCAAGAAATTTCTTCAAGAACTCAAAAGAGGGTTTTGCAAGATTTCTTCCAAAAGGTAATCCTACACCTTTAGACTTACATGTATGGATATATTATAGAAATATGAGTATGAATTAAGTATAGAAACTCATGGTATGGTGATTGGAAGCCATAAGTTTCCAATTTAAATTCATAATCATTGTAGAGATTGAAAGGAGATTATTTGATGGAATTTAGTTGGTTGAGTGAGAATAGTTGGTCACACATATTATGTTAGGATTATAAGTTATTAAAGAACGATGGTGAGATGGATTGTTGGTAAATGATGGTAGTTGGAAGAACTAATTCTATGGTTAAGAAATGTATAAATGTATGCCCACTAGGTATTTGGTAAATTGTCTAAATGACCTAAACTATAGAATTGGTTACTAATGTTGGTCCCAATGGTGTTGATATTTTAGATTGAAGTTGCTTAGCATAGTAGATCGTTGTAGTATCATTAATGGGTAAATTTCAGTTTCGGATATTTGGCATTGAATTGAGGAGACAAGAAGTCGTTCAGAAGTTGATACGTGCAAAATGGGATTTCTGGAGCATTATTTAGCTTGCTCGACATTGTATTCGTCTTGTTCGCGGTAAGTAACTCTTATAATCTTGGAGCTGAAGGTATGAATCCGGAATATACGTATTATGTGAATTATTTGGAGGTGACGCACATGCTAGGTGACGGGCGTGTGGGCGTGCACTATAGAAATTATGACGTAATTGGTTCCGTGAAATTTTGTAGTCAAATAATCTTGGCATTTTCTATGTAGTTTTATGTGTTAATGAAATTGAGTTAAGAATCTTATTAAAAATCATGCTGAGACTATGTGCCAGTATTATTGAGATCCACAGAGATCATATTGTTGTTGAATTATTTGTTTAAAATAAAATTTCATACTCACTCATGTTAATTCATTGCATATCATCTCTCAGTCTCTGTTGCTAATTATTGATTCATAATATTATCATTTTGGGCTATTTTCATGACATTATGAGCCCGAGAGACTGGAGATTTTGATGACTGAGTGAAGACGAGGGCCTGATTGTGAGGATAATTATGGGATCGGGTTGNGGTGTGAATTTTCATCATTTCTACACTAGTATTGATGAAATCTATACATAAAATACATGAATCTTCAAGAAATTTCTTCAAGAACTCAAAAGAGGGTTTTGCAAGATTTCTTCCAAAAGGTAATCCTACACCTTTAGACTTACATGTATGGATATATTATAGAAATATGAGTATGAATTAAGTATAGAAACTCATGGTATGGTGATTGGAAGCCATAAGTTTCCAATTTAAATTCATAATCATTGTAGAGATTGAAAGGAGATTATTTGATGGAATTTAGTTGGTTGAGTGAGAATAGTTGGTCACACATATTATGTTAGGATTATAAGTTATTAAAGAACGATGGTGAGATGGATTGTTGGTAAATGATGGTAGTTGGAAGAACTAATTCTATGGTTAAGAAATGTATAAATGTATGCCCACTAGGTATTTGGTAAATTGTCTAAATGACCTAAACTATAGAATTGGTTACTAATGTTGGTCCCAATGGTGTTGATATTTTAGATTGAAGTTGCTTAGCATAGTAGATCGTTGTAGTATCATTAATGGGTAAATTTCAGTTTCGGATATTTGGCATTGAATTGAGGAGACAAGAAGTCGTTCAGAAGTTGATACGTGCAAAATGGGATTTCTGGAGCATTATTTAGCTTGCTCGACATTGTATTCGTCTTGTTCGCGGTAAGTAACTCTTATAATCTTGGAGCTGAAGGTATGAATCCGGAATATACGTATTATGTGAATTATTTGGAGGTGACGCACATGCTAGGTGACGGGCGTGTGGGCGTGCACTATAGAAATTATGACGTAATTGGTTCCGTGAAATTTTGTAGTCAAATAATCTTGGCATTTTCTATGTAGTTTTATGTGTTAATGAAATTGAGTTAAGAATCTTATTAAAAATCATGCTGAGACTATGTGCCAGTATTATTGAGATCCACAGAGATCATATTGTTGTTGAATTATTTGTTTAAAATAAAATTTCATACTCACTCATGTTAATTCATTGCATATCATCTCTCAGTCTCTGTTGCTAATTATTGATTCATAATATTATCATTTTGGGCTATTTTCATGACATTATGAGCCCGAGAGACTGGAGATTTTGATGACTGAGTGAAGACGAGGGCCTGATTGTGAGGATAATTATGGGATCGGGTTGCACGCTGCAGCATGCCATATTGGCTTTATATACTTTATTATTATGGGATCAGGTTGCACGTCGCAGCAGGCCAGATTGGCTTATTATAGCACGTGAGTTGTCCGTGCGGATACAGATATTAATACTATAGCACGTGAGTTGTCCGTGCAGATTATAGCGCTTGGGCTGAAGGAGCCCCTCCGGAGTCTGTACACACCCCTAGTGAGCGCAGGTACCTACTGAGTGCAAGTGCCGAGTGATTGGGAGGACTGAGTGAATGTGATGACTGAGTGAGTGGGAGGACCAAGTGACTGGGAGGACTGAGTGAAATGATACTTTGAGAGTATGCATATGGTTTCATCACTGAGTGCATCGCATTGACATGCACATTTGACATACAGGCATAGAGATGCATTTTCCTCATGCTGTATGGTGTCACGTCATTCATGATTTTTCACACATATTGGCATATGAGCATAGTGATGCATTTTACACAGGCTATCTGGAAAGAATATTAGGCATCTTATTTATTATTGAAAGGATTTTAGGGAAAATTACAGTTTTCAAACTTACTCATATTTTTGGAAACTTCGATAAACGATTTGGGTTTTCACTGATGTACTTGAAAGGGCAGAACTATTTTCAAAAATCATGATTTTATTGAGCTTTTTATCTCTGAGTTACTTCGGGTATTACTTGTTTGATATTGTTATGAACTATTGTTGGTTATGGAAGTTGGACTTTGACCTTGGTACAAGCTCGTCACTACTTTCAACCTAACGTTAGGCTTGTTACTTATTGAGTACATGGGGTCGGTTGTACTCATACTACACTTCTTCACCTTGCATGCAGATATTGGCAGCTGATGTTGCTGCGTTTGTTGGGAGCTGGATCTGAAGATGTACCTGTGTTCCGGTTGTAACTGCCTCTTGTTCATGGTAACCTTAGATTCATAAAACCCTGTTTATGTATTTTTCAAACAGATGATGTATTATTTCATACCAACTTTGTATACTCTATTCTTAGAAGCTCATGATTTGTACTACCAGTCCTTGGAAAATGTATAAGATTTAGATATTTTCTTTTACTTAATTTTCTTGTTAAATTACATTGGAATTGGATAGTGGATAATTGGCTTACCTAGTGGGTTGGGTTAGGTGCCATCACGACTAGTCAGATTTTGGGTCGTGACAAGGTGGTATGAGAGCCCTAGGTTCATAGGTTCTACAAGTCATGAGCAAGTATCTAGTAGAGTCTTGCGGATCGGTATGATGATGTTCATAGTTATCTTCGAGAGGCTACAGGGCATTTAGGATATATACTTCCCATATTTCTTTCCCTATCTTGTGAAATTGATTCACCTTGAAACATAACTCTTTGAATTCCTTCCACGCATTCGTATGTGCACATGAGCGCTCGATATCGGTTGTGCATCACCGACTTGTGATTCTAAGAACGAGGTTCGAGATGTATATTATGTGTTTTGGTGATGGGACAGTCTGGAGGACTTGAGGCCATGGTTGAACCGCAGCTTAGGCTCGGTAGCTTCAGTTATGACTTGTACATTTGGACTCATATGTCTAGTAGTATCCCTATGAGTGGAAAATTTATGGCTTGATAAGCGGTTGAATGGCTATATTATAAGTATGATGTGACTGCGAGATGTGTTCGGATGGGTTGAATGTGACGAATAAAGTTTACTTGTGACTCAAGAGTTTGCTATTGGATACTTGATTTCTGTCTTGATTTGACGTATAGTCTCGAGTTGTGAGTGTATTGAAGGATCTTTCACGTTGTTAAATTGTGGGACAAATTAAATTTTCATGTCTTGTCAATGAGTTTGGACTCAAGAAGGTTAAGTGATTATGTAGTAGTTGTGGCTGTAAAAGGGTACAGAAAAATGCCACTTAGAGGCCAAACAGGCGGGTTATCACCTGCGGGGTAATTTATGGATGTGTAATCCTTATAATGTTGAGTGAAGAGTCTCTTTTCTACCAGCAGAGTGTATGTGTTGAGATTTGAATTTGAATATGGGTGAGAAAGTTGACTTGACTGTCAAGAGAATAAGTGCGAGCTTAGTGGATGATTGAGGTATTTTATGGTTGGTGTTGCATGAGCTCGAGAAGAATTTTTATTGAACTGACTACAGTATCATGGCAATAATATGGTATGGGTATTGTGAGTTATCAAATGTTTTATTCTATAGGTTTGAGCCAAGTGGAGGAGCCTGCTATTGACAATTTAATTTTATGGTTATAGGTTAAATTAAGTTTTGGTCCGAGACATAATTGTGGAGCAGTTACGACTGCAGAGGCTGAGATCGAGGATGACTCGAGTAAGGAAATTTCCTGAATATGGGATATAATGCACTTATGAAAATATGAAAAATCATGGAATGATTAAGTTGTAAATTGCGAAGAATGTAGTGCGCATGGAATATGAATTTGGCCAGTGGTGTTAAGGCAGAGTTATTTCTTTGAGTGTTGTTGTGCTAATGGGGCATGTGTTTTTTGACCCTTTTGGGAGGTGCAATTCAATTTTGAGCCGAGTGGGTGACTCTTGAGAAGGTTCTAATGGATCTGAAATTTATATATAGCAATTGAAAATTTTTCCGGACTTGTGTATGGATAGAATCTGGGATTTGCATTTGATAGTGTCGGGACTTGCTGTAATTCTGTATGACTATGGATTCTATATTCTAGTATAATAAAGGTAAAAGAACAATTTTAAGTTCACATAAGGCCTCTTTAGAGTGGGTGTCTCGGTGGTGGTACTTATAGGGTAGTTAAGAAGGAATACAACGGCTTATGGACCTTAGGGCGGTGTGGTTCTAAGTTAGGATGTCTTATAACGAGGCCTTACGAGTGCTTCGTGGCAATACTCTAGGATTTGACGACACGCGTGGCTTGGTCGAGTTAGAAAGATTCAATTCTGATAGCTTGGTTATGTGCGAATGGATTTCAAAGTGTTCTTGATGGTTTGAACCGGATATTCTCTATCGATGTGAGGAACATGTTGTGTATTATAATTTTCTCATGGAAGGGATCAAAGGGAAGGTTTCTAACTAACCGGGTATGTAATTTTCTAGTGACTCAAAGTTGATAATGAGATTCTCGTGCCTTTCACATGATGGCATGATAGATGTGGTATGTTGTGCGGGATTAAAACTTACATTTGCAAGGTGGTAGTTCAGTCTTGAATGGAAGGTCACAAATGTTTGACAACATGGTCAGTTTTAGACACTTAGATGAATGTTATAACTGCTCGGTAAATCCCGAGAATGGTGTGCATTTTAGAAAGCACATTGTGTTTTGACTTACGGATGCTCATTGGTATTGCGATACTCACCTGATTGATGGAATGTTGATATTCAAATTATTGTTATGTGGCACAAAAGAATTATGGAAGTATTCCTAATGGATGATCGGGCATGAAGGGTGTGCTTGTCATTCAAGTGTTGGAGTTGGGTTCGGCTATATCGATTCATGTGTTATGTGGATTTAGGGACTGGGAGTTCTCAGAAGCAAATTGTTTGGGGCCGCGGACTATGAAGGTGTGGCCAAGTTAACTAGATAATAGTACGGGTTATCATTGAGGACTTTTTAGAGGGCTATTTATCCATGCTCAGATTGCGTTTGGGCTATAATAAGCCTGTAATCGACTGTTGAGCTTTAAGATGTGATATTTCTCATATCTGTAACACTGCGTGAGCTATTTGAGTTGTGATTGAGGTTACATAGGAGTTAAAATCCCTAAACGAACTTGATAAATGCCTTAGTGATGAAAGATGTTTTTGTTTGAGCTACGATAGCACACTTTGTAACATGCCTTCACTTTAGCATGACATGTATACCAGTCCGGGAATATGAGAATCTTATCCTACTCATCATATACCTGTATACCTATTTAAATGCTCCCATATGGTATATTTGGACTGGAGGCTTGGGACTATACCATGCAGCGTGTGGAATTCGTGAATTTCTCGATTGTTTATCTGATTTAATTGTCTTTCCTTCCTCTTCATGCTATAATATTATTGAGCAGGGTATTTGAGGAATTGAGCACATGCACCTATGGTTATTCTTTTCATGAAATTTGAGGAGTTGGTTGGAAATGTTGGGGTTGAATGTCAATAAAGTGGTTAGGTTTAATGAGATGAGTTCATTGGACCTAGAATGAGTACTATCGAATTTGATTACGGTATATTTGGGAGAATAACATCGGCAGTGTACAAAGGTTTTGGAACGAGGTTTTATGGAAAGGGGGTTTAATACTAATACTTGGTTGGTTTTGAGTAGTTACTATGATCAGGAATGATGCTGCGAATATGCGAGTTGTATAGTATGTTGTGTGATTATATCTGAGGCTATAGTTACAGCTTAATACAGCTTACTCAAATTTATACAATGTGTAGATGTAAAATTCGGGTCTTGAAAAGGAATTTTTGGATGTTGGAAATTGGATTCCAAGGTTTATGGGCAAGGCTAAATTAGTAATTTCCAATTATGTGGTGTCGTCAGGCCTATATGGGATAGGGTGACGTGGGATCACCTCAGGTATGCATGCGTGATAAGGTGAAATAGTGATTTGAAGGTTCAAATATGTCAAAGAAGAAGCATCACCCCGTGATCAAATATATATTGGATAGAAAATTTTATGGTCATTTTCATACTAGAACATCTTAGAGTAATTATTGAAGGTCGCCAAAGGTTTAGTTCAGGTGTTCGGCGTAGAGATTTAGAGTTGAAGAAAGTGAACGGGTTATTTTTAATATTTTCTCCGTGAGGATGTTATGTGAATTTCTAATAAGGGTAAAATATGTGTACTCGCATTATGCTTTATGAAATCATGAAGGGAATATGCCAAACTATGAGTATGATGTCTCCCTATTATTGTTCTCCGTGTACCCGGTGTTTCATGTGTCTATGTCTAAGAAGGTGAAGTTAATGGATAATTAGATTATGAGAAGCAACTATTTGCTATCCTTGTTAGAAAAGTCCGAGAGTTGAGATTGCCTCCATTAATGTGTTATGGCGAAGTCGGTAAGTCGAGGAGGCCACCTTGAGGGCCAAAAGTGTTAAGGAAATAAAATGTTCTCACTTGAGTGTATAGTCAAATGATTGTGATTTGAAAGGTACTTTCTACGTGTTATGATTTAAATATGTGCAGCTCATGTCCAGATATCACTCTTGATAATATAATGCCTGTAATGATGAGATTTGTGATGTTGATATACATGGTGATGTTTTGTCAAGTTGTGGATGTATTGATAGGTTGATGTCGGTGATTATCTGACAGGTGGATAGGCCCAGTTATAGGGGAAACTCTGCCAATTTGTTTATGAATTTGTAAAGATAGCCACATTTTAAGGGCCATAAGTAAGTTAAAATTTGGGGAAGTATGAGATTGATATAGTCATAAGTGCCTATGTATAATGGTTGGAGGTAGAAGTAACTTGTGAAACATTCGAGGATGAATGTTCTTAAGTGGGGGAGAATGTAACACCCCGAAAAATTTCGAAATACTTGATCGCTAGTAAAAAAGTTGATGTGAGCTCATTATATTATTTTGTGTACAGACAAGGACTATTAATATAATGGATATCAATTAGATATGATAATAAGTGTATGAGGTATATTATAGGTGATGTGGGGTCTAAGGAGAGCCCTAAGTCCAAGTCAAATTGGAAATTTTATGATAGACTAAAGTTCTAAATAAGTACGCACAAGACCAAACTTTGGACGAGCATATATACATAGATATAAGGAGTTATGTGATGGATGACCTAAAAATTTAAAGTTCTTCGAGTCTAGTTTCTAACGCTTCAAACCATTCGTCATTTGGACATTTCTACAAGAGGTTATGACCAATTTACCAAAGGTTGGCAGAGGAGTCTGCGGATGCGAAGCATCCGAGGCCGCGTCCGAAAGAAAGGCTGGCAGTAAAGTGCTGCCATAGCATCCAGGTCCTCATTCGAACTTCAAAGAGGAGTGAAGTGGGGATGCGAAGCATCCAGGGCAGCATCCAAAACCCAGAAATTTGGGCCTATAAATATAATACAATTTCGGGGTTCATTTTTTCCATTTCATTTGGATGAATTTTGGAGCTCTTCTCCACTCTCTCAAGACCACCAACTCCCCTTTTCTTCGAGGTAAGAAATCCCCATTATTTTGGTGTGAATTTCTATCATTTCTACACTAGTATTGATGAAATCTATACATAAAATACATGAATCTTCAAGAAATTTCTTCAAGGACGCAAAAGAGGGTTTTGCAAGATTTCTTCCAACAGGTAATCCTACACCCTTAGACTTACATGTATGGATATATTATGAGAATATGAGTATGAATTAAGTATAGAAACTCTTGGTATGGTGATTGAAAGCCATAAGTTCCCAATTTAAATACATAATCATTATAGAGATTGAAAGGAGATTATTTGATGGAATTTTGTTAGTTGGGTGAGAATGGTTGGTCACACATGTGATGTTAGGATTATAAGTTGTTAAAGAACGATGTTGGGATGGATTGTTGGTAAATGATGGTAGTTGGAAGAACTAATTCTATGGTTAAGAAATGTATAAATGTATGCCCACTAGGTGTTTGGTAAATTGTCTAAATAGTCTAAACTATGGAATTATTTTATAATGTTGGTAGCAATGGATATTGATATCGTAGATTGAAGTTACTTAGTATAGTAGATCGTTGTAGTATCATTAAGGGGTGAATTTTAGTTTCGGATAGTTGGCATTGAATTGAGGAGACAAGAAGTTGTTCAGAAGTTGATACGTGCAGAATGGGATTTCTGGAGCATTGTTTAGCTTGCTCGACATTGATACTTCTTGTTCGAGGTAAGTAACTCTTATAATCTTGGAGCTGAGGGTATGAATCCCGAATATATATTTTATGTGAATTGTTTGGAGGTGACACACATGCCAGGTGTCGGGCGTATGGGCGTGTACTATAGAAATTGTGACGTAATTGGTTTCGTAAAATTTTGTAGTCAAATAATCTTGGCATTTTCTATGTAGTTTTATGTGTTAAAGAAATTGAGCTGAGAATCTTATTAAAAATCACGCTGAGGGTATGTTCCAGTATTATTGAGACCCACAGAGGTCATATTGATGTTGAATTATTTGTTTAAAATGAAATTTCATACTCAGTCATGTTAATTCATTGCATATCATCTCTCAGTCTCTGTTGCTAAGTATTGATTCATAATATCATTATTTTGGGCTAGTTTCATGACATTGTAAGCCCGATATACTGGAAAGATTGATGACTGAGTGAGGCCGAGGGCCTGATTGTGAGGATAATTATGGGATCGGGCTGCACGCCGCAGCATGCCATATTGACTTTATATACTTTATTATTATGGGATCGGGCTGCACGCCGCAGTAGGCCAGATTGGCTTATTATAGCACGTGAGTTGTCCGTGCGGATACAGATATTGATACTATAGCACGTGAGTTATCCGTGCAGCACGTGATTTATCCGTGTAGATTATAGTGCTTGGGCTGAAGGAGCCCCTCCGGAGTCTATACACACCCCCAGTGAGCGCATGTACCTACTGAGTGCGAGTGCCGAGTGATTGGGAGGACAGAGTGACTGTGAGGACTGAATGAAATAATACTCTGAGAGTATGCATATGGTTTCTTCACTGAGTGCATCGCATTGACATGCACATTTGACATACAGGCATATAAATGCATTTTTCTCATGTTGTATGGTATCACGTCATGCATGATTTCTCCCACATATTGGCATATGGACATAGTGATGCATTTTACACTGGCTATCTTGAAAGAAAATGAGGTATCTTATTTATTATTGAAAGGACTTTGGAGAAAATTACTGTTTTCAAACTTACTCATATTTTTGAAAACTTCGGTAAACGATTTGGGTTTTCACTGATGTACTCGAAAGAGCAGAACTATTTTCAGAAATCATGATTTTATTGAATATTTTATCTCTGAGTTACTTCGGGTATTACTTGTTTGATATTGTTATGAACTATTGTTGTTTATGGAAGTTGAACTTTGACCTTGGTACAAGCTCGTCACTACTTTCAACCTAAGGTTAGGTTTGTTACTTATTGAATACATGGGGTCAGTTGTACCCATACTACACTTCTGCACCTTGCGTACTGATATTGGCAGCTGATGTTTCTACGTTCATTGGGAGCTGCTGAAGATGTACCTGCGTTCCGGTTGTAACTACCTCTTGTTCATGGTAGCCTTAGATTCATAAAACTCTATTTATGTACTTTTCAAACAGATGTTGTATTACTTTATACCAGTGTTGTATACTCTATTCTTAGAAGCTCATGATTTGTACTACCAGTCCTTGGGGAATGTATAAGATTTAGATATTTTCTTTTAATTAATTATCTTGTTAAATCACATTGGAATTGGATAGTGGATAATTGGCTTATCTAACGGGTTGGGTTAGGTGTCATCACGACTAATTAGATTTTGGGTCATGACACTTTTTGAAATGTATGCATAAAACCTCATATAGTATGTAGTACTACATATTTTTTTTATACAAGGCATCACACAACCACTCAAATTTAAATAAGTTTTCAGGAACTTAAAACAATTTTTTACTGTGTAGACGTGGTTTCACCGATTCTTTCTTCTAAGTTAAATGAATTTTCAGATGTTAAACTTGATTTTGAAATCTTAAAAGGCGTTGTCTTCAAGAAAAAGAAAAGGAAAAAAAGTAGTAGCAAACAACTTATAACGGAAAGAGTACACACCATGCTTGAATTATATTAGAAGGCTTTGAAATGGTCATTACACAATTAATAAATGGAAGTTAGCTTTTAAAAAACGGAAAAGGGCCATATATGTCCCTCTACTATCTAAAATAAGTCATATGTGTCTCCCGTTATACTATTCAATTAAAAAGGTCCCTATCGTTTGTGCCCAGAAATTAAAATTGTTAAGTTATATTCCAAAGTTTCAATGATGACAATGTTCACTTACCTTGGTTTGCAGGAATCGTAATCATCAAAAGGAAAGAATACTAATGAGAAGTTGTCCAAAGATGTGATTGCTAAATTAATGGACAAGAAGAAGGAATCAAATTTTAGTACATCCATTTGGCCTAAGTCAAAGGAAATTAGATTACAAATCAAGGAGCTATTGCCAGCAAATATTCAGTATCCTTAATTAAGCTCAATCGTAGGCTTGAATGTCTCCTCAACGTAAGCCTGTGCCAAGAAAAGTCACGATCGAATCCGGTCCCTCCCAAGAGCAGGATTCGAAGAGGCACCCCTTGGGTCAAATCCCTTTGAAGATCTCGTGCCTCTATTTTCGGTCAAGGCTCAACAACTCTCTTCTCTCCTATAAGAAGTCTGCTAAGATCAAATGGAAAATTTGTGCAACTACACACATTGTTTTCTAAATCTCTCTACTTCTTAGCCTAAATATTGTAATCCTCAGTTTATCAGTGTCTCAAAAGATAGGAATAATTAGAATACAAAAGAAAGTTGTGTCATTATTCAAAATTCATTGTTGCTATACTTCGTTGGTGGTGAACGAATCAAAACCATATGTATTATAATACTTTCAAGATCTAAAGGGAACCCTTGTAACCCAAGGGAAATTGGATGTAAGTACCACACTAGTACTGAACCAGTATAAAATCGTTGTATATTATTCTCTCTACATTTACTGTTATCTTACATTCTGCTCTTAATCTAGTCAACTAAAATCATCGTTAGTCGACTATTTTTTTAATAGACCACAATTCACCCCCCTCCCTCCCCCTCCCCCGTGTACCTTCAAAAGTGTCCCTCCACCGTCAACTCCTAAATTTAAAATAAAAATATTCACTTGTCAGTCTTTTATTGGATGAATTATACCCACCCCTTAGTTTTTAATTGACCCACTGACCCGACTCGTTTTATCCGACCCACCCAATCTTTTAATTAAAAAAGATGCCAAACACATCGGTCCCTCATTCCCTTCCTTCAACCAAAGAAACCAAATTAGGGTTCTTCAAGAAAGCTTACTGTTAGTCGATGCTACCGATTCAAGAATCAATTTTCTGAAAAGGTATGTTTAATCCGCGTAATTTTACATATTTATCTCCCTTCTATGTGTATTTGTCTTAGTTTATTATTAGGGTTTTATGCTCAAATTGTTTTGGAGCTTTAATATGTTTTGTATTCTAATGTCTTAGTTTAAGATGTTATTTTCTGACCTTTTTATCTTATTTTCTTGTGTGGAATGTCTTTGCATGTGTTGTTATAGTCTTTTTCTGTTAGGATTATTGATGGTCGACAATATAGTAGGGATTATTTTTGTCTTTTGTGTAATCCCGAATAAACTTTTGTGATATGTCTTGTGTCAATTTTATATGTGCTGGGTTTATGTGATGTTTGTCTGTGCTGGCATATGTCTTTGAATTTTGTAAGCATTAAAGGTGGTGAGATATGAGAATGTGGGGTTTCAATTATTCTCTTTAGTAGTTTTCTTGTCTGGCATATGTCTGTGCTGAGTGTGTTGAATGTTGTTCCCTCACAACTGAAATCTGTGAATATTTTAGTGCTAGTGAGCCTTTACTATTTGAATTATTTGTTTTCCCCTAGTTGTTACATATTGTTTGTGTTCCCCTAAATCCATACATGCTTTATAATTCTGATTTTTTTAATTGCTTAGTTATTGTTCTTTATTAGTATTGTTTATGTTATTTAAATTTTTGTTATCCCCATTTATGATTCTTTATTGTTACCTTTACAGAATATCAAGGATGTCATTGGTGGACCTAATCTTGCATTATGGTGGGGACTAGAAGCCCACACGTTTTGTATTCAAAGAAGTTGTCCCATATCAAGAGAGGTTATGATTTTGAACTTCTATTGTACAAAGATCTAGTGGATTTATACATTAATGAGTTAGGAAATGTAGGTGTTCAACAGCTAATTGTGAATGGTCCATCTGGTAATTATTATGAGATTGAAAATGATGCTCGTATAAGACATATGTTGTGTCTAATCTCTGATGAATTTAAGACTCTTCATTTCTATACTGTAGATGAGTGTGAGCAGTCTATTAATGTGACTAACATAGTCCGTCATTCTGAGTCTTATCCAGTATTAAATGAAGTTGGTATTGATTGTAGTGATTCTGAATATGATTCTAATTCTGGAGAGGTAGAGTATGATAGTGATGAATTACAAATATTTGCTAGCCAAAAGAAAAGAGAGATTATGCCAGGTTTGGACAATTATAAGGAACTGTATAAGGGTATGAGCTTCAAGGATATACCTGAAGCAAGAAAATATCTTAACCTATATGCCTTAGCAAATAAAAAGTTAGAGCCTATGAATGAAATCAACTAGTGGTACAATAAAGAAGCATATCTGCTTACCTACAAGTACAAGTTACAACCAGTTAGGGGTGAAAAATTCTGAAAGGTAGATCCATTGCAAGCAATGGAACCACATGAGTTAGTCAAGATGGCTGAGAGGACTAAAATCAAGAGAACCAGATAGAAAGATGAGGAAATCAAAAGGCAAGGTGAATGTCCAGCTTCAAGAAAAGGGAGAGTAACGAATTGCACCAACTGTGGAGAGCCAAATCATAATGCAAGGGGTTGTGAGAAGGTAACACCTCCCCAGCTTATTTAACTTATTTTACTTGTTAACAACACTAATATTTACTTTATCTAACTGTTTTTATTTGTTAACAATAGCCACCTATGGCAAAAAGGGCAAGGAAAAATGCCAGACATCTAGTTGATGAAGATGAAAGTGTGGGGCAACAATCAAAAGAAGAGAGACACATAACAGCACCCCAATCTAGTCAAGCAAGTATGTCGAGTGCTCAAGGCTCAAATTTTGTGTTCATGCATATACCATAAGTGCACAGTCAATCAAGCAGTCTATTCCCTGACTTTGACCTCCTTGTACTTGATCCAGATGTAGTTACAAGGCCAACAACTGTGTCAGAATCTAAAACAAGACTTCTGCAAAGGCAAAACCCACCTCAAACTTCAAGTGTAATGGTAATTTTATTCACTGGTGATACAAATGGTGTCAGTCCTCCATCATCACTTCCTTTCAAACCACTAGGCCTCAAATGGAAGGGAAAAAGTATTGTAACTAGAAGTCAGCTGGAGATGCAAAGCAAAAAGGAAGTGGATAAGCTGAAGCCAAGAAAGGGAAGCAACTGAAATATATTGTAATAGAACTAAATAGGTTATTTTTTGCGTAGTTTGTTGGGTTGTAATTACTGCTATGTGACAGTACATTTCCTATTATATAGTTTGTTAAGACTTCTTGCTGAATATTGGAGTTGGATGCCATATTATCACCATGTTTGTGCCAGTTTTTGGTGGGTATAATATGGCCTACATGTCTCTACAACTCTGATACTGTTTTGTGTAATGAAATATGCAGTTACTAGCTAAATTTGTTGTTTCAGTTTTGAATCTACAGTTTTGCAATTAATCTGTAGTATGTTCACTATGTTGAAATATGATATTTTGCAGCTAATGTTTAATATTCAGTATGTGCAGTATGTTGAATCTACAGAGTTTATTTCATGTGAAGTATGTGCAGAGTTTGTTGAATCTGTAGTATGTGCAGTTTGTGCAATTATTGAATCTGCAATTTGTGTAGTTTGTTGAATATGTTATTTTTGTTAATATTAAATTGGCAGTTTGTGTTCAGTCTGCAGTTTGAGACTTACTATATGAACAACCAACTAATATGTAGCATCTTAAACTTCAAGTTAAAACATCAAGACCAACTTAAAACTTCAACTTAAACATGGAGCAACTTAAATATCAACTTAAAACATCAAGGTTACAAGATTTGAAGTAGTCTAAACAAAAGTGAACTCATCTCATATATGAGCATACATAATGTTTGGAGTTACAAAACATCAAAAAAAGAGGAAACATTCCCTCCCAATACATCAAGTATCATAATCAACTTTAATTCATTACCCTAGCAGCTAAAATTCCAACAAAAAGGGTACATAAAATGATAATAAAAATCTTCATCTTGAGGATTTTCTCTTCTAATTTAGTCACTTAAACATGGTTTCTTGCCTTCACGACGATCATTTTCTCCTTCAATTTATCCCTTTCAATTTTGACATTGTCCAACGACAACTTCAAAGTACTGATTTTAACATTTGTCGCATCCAACTGAGACCTTAAATTGTTGATTACAACGAGCACTCTATCGGGAATAGGATCATCTGGTCATTCCCAATAACCACATGAAGCATCCTGTAACACCAAAATACAAATCAAAGGGAAACAATTCGTTAAATTATTAAAAAATTCAAACATGACAAAATTTAATAATAATCACTTACTTCTCGTTTTGGACACTTGTAGAATCTCCGTCCAGGGTTAAAAAGAGTAGTCTAAGTGAAGTGGTTAGCAAATTTCCCACATTGATACTTCCTTTTGGATGTAGAACTATTTTCTGGTATGCCAAACCACTTTTTGGACAATATTTACAGCCTAATAAGATCAAATAACTGATAATGAAAGAAATTGGAGTAACCCGACTAACAGTAAGCTTTCTTGAAGAACCCTAATTTGGTTTCTTTGGTTGAAGGAAGGAAATGAGGGACCGATGTGTTTGGCGTCTTTTTTAATTAAAAGATCGGGTGGGTCAGATAAAACGAGTCGGGTCGATGGGTCAATTAAAAACTAAGGGGTGGGTTTAATTCATCCAATAAAAGACTGACAAATGGATATTTTTATTTTAAATTTAGGAGTAGACGATGGAGGGACATTTTAATTTCTGGGCACAAATGGTAGGGACTTTTTTAATTGAATAGTATAACGGGGGACACGTATGACTTATTTTAGATAGTAGAGGGACATAAATGGCCCTTTTTCGTTTAAAAAAACATCCATTTAGGGGTTTGAGTTCCGAACCACTTACCTCCCACTCAAAATTTGTTGCTTAACCATTGGACCAAGACGCGCATCTTGGCAAGTGTTGTCGTTTCAACATTTATTGAGTTTCTTTAAAATATTATATATTTAATAAATTTTTCCGACGGAGTGGTGTCAGATGACACCGCTTGCATTAAGGTGTCTCTGTCCCTGATCGCACATAAAAGTCGATTGTTGTGCTTCTTATCGCCCTTCTGAAACATCTCATGGAGGCGCTGCATGACAGTTGCTACCTGTTTCTTCGTTCCCCTATATTCTTCACTTATCGACAGTATAATTACTCAATTTTCTTCTAGAACTTTTTATCTACTCAAACTATACCATATAAATTGAAACATTGAAACATCAGGTAAAAAAGATACAAAATGTGAAATTGTGAACATGTCTTTATGAATGAACAGATGCTACGAGTTTCTTGGCATACGTTTGAAAGTCATATCAGAATTAGATTTGAGTATAGTTTGACCTGTGCTTATCTGACCAATTAAGTAATTACTTCGTCATCACTGATTTAATTGTAATGGAAAGAATGTAATACACTCTACAAATCTTAATAATTTACTATGTTATATAATTATTATCCTAGTAATTACGCTTGGTAAGTGATTATCCTAGTAATTACGCTTGGTAAGTGACCAAACTACACCCTTGGTGAAAATTCCTTTGAATTCATGTTAAACAAAGTCATTTCTATAGTATTTGATTTTGCCCCTTTCTATAGAATCATAACAATTGCATTTAGTCATAGCCTTCAGAAGAGTTTTTGTGATTTCAACAGTTCAAGAGGATTTTACTTTTAGGAACAGTTAAAGAATTAAATGCTAAGCCTAGCTATTATAAGACTTCTTTTAAGGAGGTTAACTTTTATACACCACCCTTATAAAGAATTTCTATGCCAGCAAATCATTTAAAAGCTAATTAGATGTAACTTTTCAGACTATATTGATAATGTAATTTCTTTATAATGTACATGAATATAAGTTAAATCTTGTTATTAATAGCTCCATTAGCAGTCTAAATGCCAGCCTTTGGCTTGTTGCAGCCAACTCATCTGCTGGTGGTTTGTGTTTGGATCTAGTTTAGCAATACCACCAATTTTGATATATAATAATTAGGGAAATAAAGAGCAATTTCATAGTTTGATGGTAAAAGGTCTAAGGTTAAAAAGACTCTTTCCATTAAATAGTTGCTAAGTACAATTTCAACATCAAAACTGTATTGAATAACTAATGTTAATATTAACTCAATAAATACATACTACATGTACTCAAATACATTATTATAACTAAATTATATCTAATTAATACACTTCTTCACCTTTCTTAACAATGTAAATTAATATGATTTGATGTAAACACTTATATGTGCATAAGTTTTTATCAGAAGTGCGGGTTCAATTCTCAATATTTACATTATCTTTCCCTAAATACTGAATCAATAAAAGAAGAGATTAGTGCTGCAACTCTCTATTATTTGATCTAATATTGACAGGGGATGAGCCCCATTTCTATAACTGTTATTTTCACAGTTTGAACCCATTTTCCGACAACTATTTAACCTTACACTAAAACCCTCCTTTCATCATCTTATTATTATAGTAATGTCGTAACTGGAACATAAATGACATTCTCATATGTCCCAAAAACTGTGACATACTCTACTAATTAAATATGGACGACTTATAAGATGGATATTTGTTAATAAAAGTCCAAGAATCTTCACTTGGGGTGAATCTGGAATCATTGGTCATATGCTTCTTTTGTATTCCTAAAAGTAACTTCTTTAAAAATCAAAACTTTTTGTCTGTTACCTTGTAAAAAAAAAAAGAATCTTGATTTGTCCCAAATGGGAAAAAAAACTCAACAAACATTAATCATTATTAATGCAAAACAAGAAAATTATCACTATTTTTCTGTCTTTCTCTCACCCACCATGGCCGCTGAAGCTTTCTTATTGTCATATTTGAGGAGCTTAAGCTCTTTCTATATGTTCTTTTCTTCATAGTACTTTGCCGGCAAATTCTGTTACTCACTTTTCTCTCTCTTTTGACTTAAAAAAAAACACTATATATACACTTGTGTGCATAAATTCATTTGTGGGTATTTGTTCAAAATTCGAAAAATTCAATCTTTATACTCTTTTTCTCAATGGCTACTGATGAGGAAGCACCCCTTGTAGTTGAAAATCCCAAAAATCAAAACCCAATTGTGAATCATGAAAGAGATGTTCATATTCTTAGCTGTGCCTTTTTATTGATTTTCTTGGCTTATGGGGCTGCTCAGAATCTTGAAAGTACTATTAATACGGTATGGTTTTTGAGATTGTTCTTTTGTTATGAATTTTCTGGGGTTATTTAGTGTGAAAATTGTGATTTAGGATGGAATTTGCATGATTTTAGAAGTTGAAGTGCGATTGAGTTTTGAGGTTTTTTTTGTGTTTCAGGAAGGAAATTTAGGGACAACTTCATTGGGGATACTGTATCTATCATTTATGTTCTGTTCAATATTTGCTTCATTGGTGGTTAGGAAGCTTGGGTCAAAGAATGCTTTGATCCTTGGGAGTACTGGCTATTGGTTGTTTGTAGCTGCCAATTTGATGCCCAATTGGTATTTGTTTTTAATTTTTTTTTTTATGTCTATTGCATTTTGTTTTTCCAAAATAAAATGTTTAACCAGTACTGGAAAATTAGGCTATTGAGATGGCAGCAGTAGCGGAGGTAGGATTTTCACTAAGGAGAGTCAAAATTTAAAGAAGTATATACCCGAAGAAGTCAAGGAGATTCAATACATAGTATATATACATAAAGTAATAATTTTTACCTATCTAAACAGTATATTTTTTTGGCGAAGGATATGTGGCTCTGCACTCGCTGGCAGTGATTGTGTGGTGCAAATCCAATTTAACTCGTTTCATAAAGTGAGTTGTGATTGTAGTTTGGTTTTGTGTTTTTTGCAATATTTTGCGCACTTATGAATCCTTAGTGTGAGTAAAAACATGAATCTTGTACTCTATTGGACTAATTATAGAGGTCTATTAGGCTTCATATTTCTCTCGTCCGGTTGTGCCATTAGCCATGAAGAAGTTTATTATAGTTGGCTTTTTGCTAATTTCTTGTCAGAATGATCTAGGCTTGAACAGTTGTGCTTAGAATGGTTAGAGCAAGCCATGCAATAAATTTCAAAATGGGATTTAAACAGTTAAGGAGGCATTAGTAGCCAGCTGACTTGCCAACAAGAGTTATATGCTAGCTCTCAGTTAGAAGCCAGCCAAACCTATGTTATAGTCATCCTTTTGATGTTTGTAGAATTAGTAACTGCATTATCAGGGACAACATGCCATCAATTTTTATGAACTTACCTGTGAAGGAAGGACTATCTCTTATTCAAATCAAAAGTCTCCTCCCTTAGGTTGTACCAGAAAGACAAACTGAAATCTATGAAAACATAGAGTCAGACTCTGGAAGATGGAAGAAATGCTCGAGGATTTAGCTGTGCTCATAGGTCTACTGGATGTGATAACTGAAGCCCCTAAACAGTAGCAATGACTGCTTGCTCTCTCAGGGCATGTGATGCCCAACTGTCTGCCATTGTGGATGCTTGTTTTGTGAAAGCAAGCCATAAACAACAAATATCTCTACTTGATAGTAGTAAACTAGTAATAATGCACTATAGTGTCAAAAACCTGAATGTTCTCCTTCACCGTACTATTTTGAGGCCTATTCATATATCATTTTTGACCTCCAAATGTCTGTGCACGATAGAAACTTTAACTACACTCGTGGAATTAGACAGACAAAGGTAAAGGATGCCATGAAATATATGAGAATTAGAAAAGCTTGTGGTCCGGATAGTATCCCTATAGAGGTTTAGAAGTGTCTTGGAGAGGTTGGAATAGAATGCCTTACCAAGCTATTCAATGTTAAAATAAAAAGTGATAGGATGCCCGACGAGTGGACAAATAGTACCCTGATCCCAATTTATAAGAATAAAGGATAAATTCAAAGTTTTGCAAACTATCGTGGCATTAAACACATGAGCAATACGATATAACTTAGGAAAGAGTGATAGACCGTAGACTTAGGAATACGGCAAGAGTGACCGAGAACCAATTTGGATTTATGCTCTATCGCTCTACAACAGAGGCTATATTCTTGCTAAGAAAATTGATGGAAAGCTATGGCGAAAGGAAGAAAATCTGCACATGGTGTTTGTTGGATTTTGCATTTGTTACTGCTGATATTTGATTTACCAGAATAATAAGTAGTTTAGTCGAAGGAGGAGTCTTTGTTTAAATTTAAATTTAATAGGATAAGTTAGTTGAGATAGTTTAGGTTTTTGAATTTGAATATTTATTCTCCAGATTTTATGCAGATTCTGTTTTTAAATTGGCTATTTAAAGCCCTCTTGGTTTGTAAAATTTATGAGAGACTTTTAATCCTTTTGCTGCCCATCTTTTAAAAAAACCAACAGTGGTATCAAGAGCTTCATTGGTTTACGGGATCTGTGAGTTCTTCCAAAGAACCATTTTCAAATCATTTTTAACCAATATCAATTTTTAAACCCATTTTCAAACATGGCAAGCAGCAGTCTCTCATTGAATGCCCCACAAACTTTCACTGGCGAAAATTATCAGATTTGGTCAGTGAAAATAAAATCGTATCTTGAAACCTATGTTGTTATAGAAGAAAGATCTTTACAACCACTCCCCGCAAATCTTATCATTACCCAAATTAAAACTCCTTTAGAAGAACCTTCAGACAAGACAAAATTGCTGAAATTGTTTTTTATGCGCAAAACCAAAAAGAAGAAAAAAGGAAAGAACAAGTCATATTGCAGATGGATGCAAGTTCAAAAACACTTGAAAGAATGCACAAGCACAAATTGCCAAAGCAGAAATTGAGGAGGATCAACCTATTGCAGCAACAAAAGCAAGGAGGAGTGTTGAATTTTGCATTTGTTACTGCTAATATTTGATTTACCAGAATAATAAGTAGTTTAGTCGAAGGAGGAGTCTTTGTTTAAATTTAAATTTAATAGGATAAGTTAGTTGAGATAGTTTAGGTTTTTGAATTTAAATATTTATTCTCCAGATTTTCTGCAGATTCTGTTTTTAAATTGGCTATTTAAAGCCCTCTTAGTTTATAAAATTTATGAGAGACTTTTTCAATCAATACTTTTAATCCTTTTGCTGCCCCCATCTTTTAAAAAAACGAACACTGTTCATCGACCTAGAGAAAGCATATGATAGAGTACCATGAAAGGTCCTTTAGTGTGTGATGGAGAAGAAATGAATGCATATTAAATGTATAAATGCCCTAAAGGACACGTATGAAGGAGCCGTCACTAGCTTGAGAACAATAGTAGTAGATACAAAAGAGTTTCCCATAACAGTTCTACACCAAGGATGAACACTGAGCCCCTACTTGTTTATCCTAGATGTTAACTTTAGTCCATTTACACAATTTTGCGGTTTTCTTGTCACTCTCCTTTTTATTCTACCCACTTTTTTTATCGATTATGTTTTCTTTTTTTAATGCTAACAACTTATAAGGTTTTGCGTATTTTGTTCTTGAGACCTATAGTTTGTTTAAGATGTTCATGATATTCAATTATCGTCAGTTGATTAAGCTATCTTGTAGGTATACCATGGTCCCAGCTTCTTTGTACCTCGGTTTTGCTGCTTCTATAATATGGGTTGGGCAGGTATGACTTCCTTTTAGGAGTTGGATTTTGTTTTGGCTTCAGCGATAGCCTTAATCTTGTTCTTTGTGGTTAGGGTACGTATCTTACTTCCACAGCGCGCAGTCATGCAAATGATCATGTCTTAAACGAAGCTGTTATAATTGGTAAATTCAACGGTGAATTCTGGGGAATATTTGCAAGTCATCAGGTACTTTGTATGAGCTTTGCAAGTAAATTTTCTTGATATATTTTCCACTCACATGATAGTTCCATGAACGCAAAAACTTTTTCTCTTGATTTGCAGTTTGTCGGAAATCTTATCACTCTAGCTTTGATGAGAGACGGAGAAGTAAGGATCTCCTCAGATTAAGTGCTCAACTGCTCATCCTTGTTTGTTTTTCATTACGATTTGTTAGTTTTGTGTTGCTACAGGGAGGAAGCACTAGTGGCACAACGGCACTTTTCTTAGTTTTTATTGGTACCATAACTCTCGGTGCCGTTCTTATGTGCTTCTTAAGTAAGAGAACTGGTAAAGAGGAGACAGGACTACAAGACTCGTCTGCTAGTTTCTTTTCTTCTGTGGTAACTTTGTTCAAGTCTATCGTCACCCTTTTACAAGACATAAGAATGCTCTTGGTCATCCCTCTTATTGCGTATTCAGGCTTACAGCAAGCATTCGTATGGTAAAGAATACTTCTTATAGATCATTGGAGTAGAATTTGCAGCATCTTCTGCTGTTCCATTATTTTAATTGACAACGTGTTTCAGGGCTGAATTCACAAAGTACGTTGTTGTGCCTACAATGGGTGAGAGTGGTGTTGGTGGTGCAATGGCTGTTTATGGGGTTTTTGATGCAATTGTAAGTATGCAAATGCACTAACGAACTAATTCAATCTTTAGTCACAGGTTCACTTGAACAGGGTGTTGTTTGACTGTTCTTTGAGCAAACTAATTGAATTTTCTGCTGTTGTGGTGTGTTCTTTAGTCTTACGAAGCAATTAGAGCTGTAAATTTGTCCTTTTCAGATTCTCTTTAGTTGCGTCCCTAGTCTGTTGGTGAGCCTTTTATTTATAAATTTTATTCTTTTGGTTCTTTTCTTTTTTGCTTCATTTTATTTTTAAAATTGAAGATCTGCAATAGGAAACATCTTAATTGAATGCTAAGGTAGTTGTAGTAATGAAAAAAATATATATATTGTGGTCCGAGGGAGTAATTGTAATCTCATGGGATAGAAGTGTATTGGCAGTGCGAATTGAGCACTAACCTAAGTAATCGATCATCCATAAAATTTTCATTGTGGACTGACAAATGCTGAATTTGCAATGTTCGCTTATTACTTGAATTTTTCTTACTGTGTCTGGAACAAAATTTATTCATATTTATGTGAGAAATTTTAAACATTAGACAAGGAAAAAAAGGACCTGATCCATTGTAATGACATATATACTATCGTTGGATGGACATTGTTTCAGTGTTCTCTAGTGGCTGGCCATTTTACCTTTGGTCTCTCATCTATCTCGATAATTGTCTCGGGTGGAGCTTTAGTTCAGGCTGCTGTATTGGCATGGATTCTACTGAGTCACAGGTTCGCTTCGTGTAATGTTCCCTTGCTACTTTTTGGAATAAGTTGATATTGGTACGTAAAATCGTATTGTTTCTCCTCTATTGTAGTGTGACTGGTGGAGTTCTCGGCATACTATATCCGCTTCTCGTTGCAGCCTTGTGGGGCATAGGTGATGGAGTCCTGAATACCCAGCTAAGCGCATTGCTCGGGATACTCTTCAAGGATGATCTGGTACTAATTTGCCAACTTATTTTTATCATTTTGACATCTCTTGGCATGTAGTTCATGGAAATCTCCTTAAAATACATATAGCAACATACTGCTAGTAATGGAAGTGAATTCTTAAACATCGAACACATGTTTCAATAATGTGTTCACCCTAATTTTATTTGAGGTTTGCCCAAATAAAGTGGTATAAACATCATCTTTATTCAAGATTTATGTTAATCATGTTCTGATTTTTATTTAGACGATTATTATTCCTTTATGTTACTTAAAATTGTGGCTACTTTTCACTGGATGATTGTTTTACATCAAATATCAAATCATTTTGTGCTAAACAGGAAGGAGCATTTGCCCAGCTTAAGCTTTGGCAGAGCTTTGCAATTGCCGTAGTCTTTTTTCTCGCCCCCCACATTTCGTTGCAGACGATGCTAGTGATTATGTTCGTCGCCCTTTGCTTATCCGTGGCTGGTTTTCTTTTCTTGACTCTGAAGGTAGAAAAAGCATTCTCGTATCGAGCTGTCTAAGGCGACGCCAATGGGACATTTAGTGTTGTATCAGCTATGCTATCATCTTGTTCTGTAGTGTTGATAATCCATCTTGTAGCAATATTTGAACCTGCTTGCTGCAGTGTGTTCTATTCAACTGAGTTCTCCAGAAATCCAGTTCACATTATCAATCTTATGTTTGCTTATATATGTTCTTTCCATGTTATTTTTTTGTTGAAGGGAACACATATTTAATAAACGATCAAGCTAAAACAGAGTTACATGAGTATTTACCCGAAAAACGGATATAGTTGAATTTGTACGTAGTTCTAAGGATATGTGGTATAACTTAATATAAATCGTAAGGATAAATAGAAATATCAAATACGGATTGCAAAGAATGCAAAATAA
>AWOL01S0039398.1:46120-58373 GCA_000715115.1 Nicotiana otophora | reverse complement strand
GGCATGCTTTGTTCAAGTCCTTGTAGTCTATACACATTCTAAGTTTGTTTCCCTTTTTAGGCATTACGACCATATTAGACAGCCATTCGGGGTATTTTACCTCTCTAATGGATCCTATTTTGAACAGTTTTGTTACCTCATCCTTTATGAATGCGTGCTTCACCTCCAATTGGGGTCTTTTTTTTTGCTTCACCAGTCTGAATCTAGGGGACACACTTAGTTGATGTGTTGTTATGTCCGGCGAGATTCCTGTTATATCTAAATGGGACCAAGAAAAGCAATCGACGTTATCGATAAGAAATTGAATGATTTTCTTCCTGAGTTCGGGGCTCAAACCCCTTCCCAGGTATACCTTTCGTTCGGGCCAGTGTTCGACCAAAATGATTTGCTCCAATTCCTCAATAGTTGATTTGGTGGCATCGGAGTCATCGAGGGTTACAAAGGATCGAGGGATCCACTGATCATTAACTTCTTCGATGTTCTGCTTACCTGGCTGTGTCGAGGTCGATGTCTTTGATTGCTATTTGGCGTTTCGGTCTTCCACTGTGCCTTCTTTTGAACCCGATCCTTTCACCGGCGAAGATGAAGATGTTGGTTTTGCTTCCTCGATGGAGAACATTTCCTTTGCGGCTGGTTGTTCTCCGTACACTATTTTGACACCCGTCGGTGTTGGGAATTTGAGGACGTGGTGTAGGGTCGAAGGTACAACTCTCATGTTGTGGATCCATGGCCTTCCGAAAAGGGCTTTATATCTCATATCGCCTTCGATCACGTGAAACTTTGTTTCCTGAATTGTTCCGGCAACGTTTATCGGTAGGGTTATCTCGCCTTTGGTGGTTTCGCATGCCATATTGAATCCGTTTAAAACCAAAGTTGCGGATACGATCCGGTTTTGTAGGCCGAGCTGTTTTACGACCTTCGATCTGATGATATTGGCCGAGCTACCTGGATCAATTAACACACGCTTAATTTTAATTTTATTCATGAGTACGGATATTACCAGTGCATCGTTATGGGGTTGGATGATTCCCTATGCATCTTCATCATTGAACGATAAAGTCCCCGAGGGAGTGTAATCTTGAATTCGAGATCGCTTTTTCCTCACAATCAACGTTTTAGTGCGTTTAAGCATAGGTCCCTGAGGGGTATCGATGCGGCCGATGATCATGTGAATGATGTGCTGTGGTTCTTCTTCTTCATTTTGCATGCCGAAGTCCTTGTTTTTAAAATAGTTATTCGCCCTATCACTCAAAAATTCCCTAAGGTGCCCTTTGTTGAACAAGCAGACTACTTCCTCTCTTAATTGTCTGCATTCTTCCGTTTTGTGACCATGGGTGCCATGATATTTGCATATTTGGTTGGGATTCCTTTGGGCCGGATCGGTCTGCATGGGTCGAGGCCATCTGGTATCTTTGATGCGTCTGATAGCCGATACGATGGCGGACGCATCGATGTTGAAGTTATATTCCGATAATCGAGGAACTTCTATAGGATCGGCATATTTATCAAAGCCTCTCTTGCTCATGAGAGCCCGAGAATGTTTCCCCTGATCATACCTGCGGTTATTCCAAACTGTCTCATGTGCCGAACCGTGGTTCATCCGATATGTGACGTACGGCTGGTATCGGTCTCTGTTTGACCTTTGTTCTCTGTTGGTTTCCTTCAGAATTTTAGTGGTTGCGCGGTTCTGATGCGTGGGTTCATACGGAAATCCCAATTGATCATCTTCGACCCTGAATTTTGATTGATACCGATTGTGTATATCCGCCCAAGTTATTACAGGGTATTCGATCAAGCTTTGTTTCAGCCGACGCGATGCTGTCGAACTTAGTCCGTTCAACCCTTGAGTGAAAGCTTGTACGGCCCAGTCGTCTGTGACCGGTGTCAGATCCATGCGTTCCATTTGAAACCAGGATACGAATTCCCCCAGTATTTCGTCACCCCTTTGTTTTACTTTGAATAGATCCAATTTCCTCGTTGTGACCTTTATGGCACCAGCATGTGCTTTTACAAACGAGTCTGCTAACATGGCAAAAGAATCGATAGAATTTGGTGGCAAGTTGTGATACCAGATCATTGCTCCTTTTGCGAGGGTCTCTCCGAACTTTTTCAACAATACGGACTCGATCTCATCGTCTTCCAAATCGTTGCCTTTGATGGCACTTGTATAGGAGGTGAGATATTTGTTAGGATCAGTCGTACCGTTATATTTGGGAATTACGGGCATACAGAACTGTTTTGGGATTGATTTTGGGGCCGCGCTTGATGGAAAAGGCTTTTGTATGAATTTCTTCGAATCCAGCACTTTCATCATTGGCGGAGCCCCCGGGATCTAATCGATCCTAGCATCATATGTTTCGAATTTTTTGTCGTTGGCTTCGACTCTTTTCATGAGTTCCTCGAGCAGTTTAGCAACTTCAGGAGCGGTTCCTGATTCTCGCTCGTTCGATTTCACTGTGTCGGGCTCCGTTCTGGGGGTTACTTCACGAAGAAGTGGATTTGAGTTTGGCTTACTTTGCATATGAGTTTGGCTCTGCAACTGAGCTATCGCTACTTGTTGGGCTTGTAGCATTTCGAAAATCATACGCAAGCTGACCCCGATTTTCCCCGTGCTGTGGGTGTCTCGGGCCATGGGTCGAGCGCCACCCTGAACGCTTCTTTCCTGTTCGGAACGCTGATTCGCTTCTAGAGCTATTCGTGAATTGATATCTAATGGTACTTCGGCTCGAATTTTGGGTTCTTCGATTCGAGCCTCGTTGCTGTTGTTGGATAGCCTTTCGGCCCCGGGTACCAAGCTGTTGGTTTCATCCTGAAGGCCGGCTTCGAGGTCGATTGACAGAGCCATTGCTGGTATGAAGTTGTAAGCTGGAGTGTACTGTATATTCGTATCAAATAATCACTTGTTATCCTCAGCCCCACGGTGGGTGCCAAACTGTTTACCCGAAAAATCGGATAACGTTAAATTTGTGTATGGTTCTAAAGACAAGTAGATTCCTTTGACCTGAAGATAACAATACACGTATTTCTTATGTAAAATAGAAAATGATGAACAAAGGTACTTAGTGAGTTTTAGAAAGATAAACACAATGAATTCTCAATTTGCCCGAGCCGATGCTTCTATTACAATCTATCTTGCCTTTTATAGCCAAGGATTACTATTTTATCTATAATAACATGATAAAATAATATAACTAGTGGAGGACCCATGATGGTGTATCTCCTCCTTAATTCCCGCCAAGATTCTCTCCTTTGGTGCGGTTGTAACAGCTTTTGTCTGTGAGCTCGATACTGACTCGAGCTCGGTGTTGGATCAGAACCTCGGCCTTGGTTTCGATCTTGATGATCACTTTCGGGCATCGATGTTCGGGACTTGTGTCGGTCGATGTTACCTCGATCGATTCGGACGCCCCGACGCTTGATGCCCCCATCTCGGAATTCGTTCGGGCTCTCCATGCAGATACCCCTTGACTGAGATGCCGTCCTCGATCGATCTTCATGATCGAGGACCGATTTTAACCGTATACATATATATTGTTGAACCTTCTCTCTATATATGAGCTACTCTAATCTTCTAAAAGATAAGGTTTAAGGAAAAGGAGAGGGCAAAAAAGAGTACTCGATCACTTGGTTTATGTACAATTTAATTAATTCACGGGGTATAAAGACTTGGACATAGGTGCCAATGTACTTGGTAATTTAATCTACCAAATTTTAGGTAGATGAAAAGAATCGCCTAATACGTGTTGCAATTGGTAGGATTCATTACTTGAATTTTAAGATTGTTACTTCAATTCTTCCCCACCTAAAGACCAATCTTTGAGGCTTCCTGTGATATGATTAAAGAAGAGTGTTTGGTTTTTCCTAGCTAATTGAGCCTTAACATTGCATGATTATTAAAAGAAAAAGACGAGAATTTCTATCTATATTAACATTAATATTTTTACTAGGAACATGTGAATGAATGCAGTTTTTACTTGTTAGGTAGATACACTGTGTAGCATATATATGTTTTTTAAAATCATTTTTGTTCTTTTACATGGTCTAGAATAGTAAATTTTTGTCATGTTATTTCTTCATTGGCCTTCTAGCTAATGAGTTAATGATTCTACCGGAGAATCATAACCATTGAGTTATAGTAGTTAGTTTCTTCAAAAGATTCTTTCACTTATGGTGACGTACGAGCAAAGGCGAATGCAAGATTTAAAATTTATGGGTTATTGTCGTAATTTTAAATTAATATACAATAATAATTGGGTTTATAGTTAGATATTTATAAATATTTAGTGATTTTTTTAATAGAAATACATGATGTATACAAAAGTTACCGAGTTCTCGGGAACCTACGTACTATACTCTAGATCCGCCACTGAGTATAATAATTAAGGGACCCCAATTCCTTTACTAACTATTATTCAACGAAGGTTAGTTTTGGAGTGAAAACTTTTACTTCTAAATTATTATAACAAAGTCTTTTCACACAAATAAAAATTTAGTAAAAATTTGGGATAGAGTTATTCATAAAAAATAATTGGTTTAAGTGTAATTAAGTTTACTACTATAGGAATGTAATTTTTTTATTCGGACGTGTATATTATATTCGCACGACTCAAAAAGGATTTAAAAAAAGCTTAGATTATACAGTTTGGATTAGATAGAGAAATAAACCTAAGCTGAAAATTAGTTCATTAACAGAAAGTAAGAATTGGAGAATTTTAAATACCTTCATAACTATATGACAGGTTTTGGTAATCAATAAAACATTACGAGAGGTTTGTGCCACATAAATTAAATTTATCTGAAAGGAGTAGCTGATAAATGTTTGTTCTGTGCACTGACCATGTATAATATTTCAAAACTATCAGGTTAAGTTATTTGCAATAATTAATAGATAATTTTTTATAAAGATATTATAACCGTGACAATAAAGTAGATAACTTGTTATATCATATAAATTAAAAATTCTTTACAATGTCTATTTATGTAACTTAAATTACACGTATATCATGAAACTACTCATTTTTCAAACACAAAAAAAAAGTTCGCAAATTGAAGAGGAATAATTTACGATACCAATAATATGAAAGAATTTGAACATCCAACCCACAACCTTAATGCAATAAGGGGAGTGACTTAGAACATTATAAGCCCCTCTAAAAACTCTTACACAACCGATGATGAATAAGGTATTCTTTAACACCCTCTCGTACGTGTAATCCATTTCTGAGGTTGACACATGAATTTTTTCTCCTTTTTCTTTGAAGTAGAGAGAGAAAGAGAGAAGAGAGAGAAAGCTCAACATGATTGGCCTCGAGTAAAGGGGGACAAATTAATTAGGCTCAATAGGCTAATTAATGACTAGGCCAGGAGCAATGTTAGAATAATGGCTTGAATTAGAACAACAAAATATTCAGGGTAAGCTTATAAGTGGGATTTGGGAAGGGTAACGTGTATGCAGACCTTATCCTTATATCTTGTGAAGGTATAGATACTGCTTCCGTTAGACTCTGGACTCAAGAATGACTCTGGACTCAAGAATAGAAAGAAAAATAGATACATATATAATGGATCCAATGGCGGATCTACGCTTAGCGGCAACACCCATCGGCTTTTGCCAAACTGTTTTATATACTGATATATAATACTTAAAAAAAGTCTATAAAATGGTCATGAGCACCCACTGTACTAAAATTAGTTAAGTACTCACGACCTGTAAATTCTAGATCCGTCACTGGGTGGATCACTTCCTTTTGGACATGGTGCGTAGCATTCTTTTGAAGTGTTCTACTTGACATTGAATCCTTAAGGCTCCAGGCTGATTGTAGCCAAGTTCAAGAGCAGATATGTCAAGTAGAGTTACAATACAAGGGTGTTTCATCAATTTCATTGGTATCATTACTCTTTCCATTTCTTCTTCATTTCCTACAATCACAGGGATGTACCCTTTTCGAATTGCTTGATCGTCTTTCTCTTGCATATCGCTGAATCTCACATAACTATCACTGCAACTATATGCTGTAGAGTTTTTTTCTCTCGCTCCAAATGATCTCATCCTCCCCATTATTTTTGCCATTTGTGAGAAAAACTACTATAGCTAGCTTGCGATTTAAGAATTTGCTTAAGCTACACTTATAATATCTTCTTGAATATATATACTAATGGAAATATGGCTTCAAAGAAAGTTAAGTGGTATAGGAAATATATAATATTTTGTAAGATAGTCGTATAATTAATTATTTTATTAAGTGATGACTCCAGGGTCATCACCTAATGCTTTTATAAATTATTAGTATGGGGCATATCTTTTGTTAGAGAGGAAATGATCTCCCTGACCAATGACAGTTTAAATGGAAGAAAATAACCCAACAACAATTTCTTGTATTTTATTTACTTATTTCATGTGAAAAGGATTACCTTTTAGGTGTATATATATCTTTTGTTTTTCTCTCTGTAATATAGAAGAAAAAGAAAAAAGGGAGAAAAAAAAGAAATAAAGGAACAAGAAAAAAACTCGGCTATAGTTATGCTAAATTTCCAATCTCAGTTGATTAAAGAGCAATCCGCGGTACAAAGCATCATGTCGTCTTCTATATGTATAAAGAAAGCCACGGTCAGGTTGGAGAGTACCACAAAGATATCACACATCAAAAAAAAAACGATATTGGCGAATCATCAAGTAAGGTTGGTATTTCTTAATTTCTTTATTGTTAGTGTTTGAAGTAGTTATATCAACTAAAATTTTCTAAGTGAATATTATTTTCTCAGCTATTTAGAGTTCCTAAAAAGAAAAGAAAGACTCAAGAACTTGAGATTTGTTTTATTTATAGCTAGCTCAAAATAGTTGTCGAATTAGTTAATTTACTTAATATGATATTTGACAAGAGATATGGATAGAATATAACATGCACGCAAAGTTATGGAGTATTTGACTAAGTGATATAGTCGCTCTCAAAATAATAGCCGATAATATATATATATATATATATACACACATATATATTCGGTATGTTACATACAAAAATTATATAAATTTTATATACTTTTTCGATTATCGAATGTAAATAGTTTCTTTTGGTGTACGGTATTACTCTTACTTTAGCTTTGCAAGTAAAACCCCAGTTTTTTGACCCTTGGTTTAAATAAAAAGCATGTTACGCGTTCATTTTTTTTTCAATGGAAAATTAAAAATATTAAGAGTCATTTTTCAAAAGTTAGTATAGTATAGTATCACAAGCGCTTACAAACATTTAATTTTTCTCTCTACAACGACTACTTTATACTTCCTGTCTAAACGCGTACTGCTCACGCTTCACTAGATGGAGCCGCCGGGAGGCATCCCACCGGCGCGTATGGAAAATCAGACTCACCGAATAGGTGAAACAACTCACAAAGTCAATTCTAAACTAGGAAAACAAACCTGTGCTAACACCATCACAACTCCTTCAACATCTTCTCAGATCCCCAATCCAAACTCCAATCGACATGGAAAGGAAAAAGTGATAACAAGGCATACGACTCACAATGGCATGCCAACTGTGATTTTCAAAGCTAAAGACTACTATGGCATAATGGCGGATTCATGTAAATACACACATGTGGGAAGATTTCTTCGATCACGCCCCCAAATTGACCGGATTAGGTCAAGATTTAAGGAAATTATTCCATTGAAGGGGACAGTCTGAATAGTGGTCTATGACAATCATAATGTCTTCATTGATCTCTTCAATGAGGATGACCGGAAATCAGTATGGTTCAGAAGAGTTATCGAAATCGACGGAATGCAAATGTGGTTACAAAAGTGGTCACCGGACTTCAAGCCAGAGGGGAATTTGTCAGTCGCTCCGGCCTGGGTTCTTCTGCCAGCTTTAGCGTTTCATATGCATGATTGGCACTACATAAAATAACTACTGAGCTCTGTAGGTACGCCTCTTGCTCTATATGTTGTTACAATGGGTAGAACAAGGCCTAGTATGGCCAAGATTAGAGTGGAAGTGGACCTATTAAAACCTCTGCCTCAAAGTATTTTTGTGGGACAAGAATATGATGAATCACCGTTAAAAGGATATATCCAAAAATTAGAATATGAAGGTGTTCCAAAATATTATAAACACTATCGAAAATTAGGTCACTACATAGTCAATTGTAGGGCTCTTGAAAAGAAAAAGGCTGATCAAGCTAAGGAGGAGGGAGATAGAGATGAGATTATCAAAAATGAAGATGAAGCATATTCTATGTACAAGATGATGAAAAATAACAATGATGGCAAAGAGGACACAATTCAAGTGGATTCTGACAGTTGACATTAGTAAAAAGCAACAGGAAGAGGGGAATGAAAATACAAAGACCATTAGCAACAACGAGGGGAAAAACATGAAGAAAAGAAATAAGAAGAAGAAAGCCAAAAAGACGTCGAAGAAGAAAAGCAGAGTAAGATTCAAGCCTGCCAAGAACAGTAACAAAAATAATAATGTTTCTACATCGACGAGCAAACAAAATGATCAGTCTATAGCTGTGATCAGAGAGAGCATACAAAATCAAGAAGCTCTTGATACGCATGATCATGAGAAACAGAGCAATGTTAATGAAAATTGTAGGAATAAAGGGCTAGAGAAGGAGGAAGCCCCTAATATAGAAATGGAAGATGTCAATCAAATGTCGGAAGATAAGGAGAATAGCAGGGAGGAAGAAAGCAAGGCAGAGGAAATGCACAAGCATACAATCTGTGCTTCAAGCACCTCTACTATTCCAACAGAGATAAGAAACCAACCTGGAATAAATTTAGTTGTTGATTTGGATGGAAAAGAATGGGAACGGGATACGAATGAGGGCAATAATAACAGATTCAACATGAGCTCCAAAAGAGATAGCGACACTGAAAATGAAGACATAGAGGAAGTTTCAGAAAGTCAAAAAGTAGATAACCAATACATTGCTAAAAGAGGGAGAAGTGAAACTCGAAAAAGTAGCAAAGGCCAAAGAAACAGAACACACCCTTCTTAAAGAAGGAAACAAAGAGAGGAAAACACCCCAAATTGTTCTTATGATTAGTGCAATCTTCTGGAACATAAGGGGAGTGAGGTCCAAAAAAGCCATTCACAGACTTAAAAGGCCGATTGACATCAAGAACACATAATTTGTAGCTGTCTTTGAACCTTTTATTACTAAAGAAAAGATTGATGGATACAGGAGATTCTTAGGGTATCAACATTGTCATTCTAATGGTAATGGTCAAATTTGGTGCTTCTGGAACTCATACAACAATAATATGATCTTCACTGAAAGTGAACAACATATTACAATCAAATTGGAGAAAGCTATTGGTGCTCAAGATAACCTTGTTACGACAGTATATGCTAAATGTAATTCAGAAGATAGAAGAGTCCTTTGGTCATCTTTGCAACATGGTAGTTAACTGGTGGATTCTCCTTGGTGTATCGGGGGAGATTTTAATGTGATCCTTGATCCAAGTGAAAAATTAGGGGGTAAATCTCATAGAATGTACAAAAGCATTGATTTTCAAAATTGTATGGATAGTTGTGGAGTTACTGATATTGGTTACTCAGGTCCAAATTTTACTTGGTGCAATAACAGGAGACCTAGGAAGAGAATTTGGAAAAGATTGGATAGAGTTTTTGTTAATGATCTATGGGACAATCTGTTTCAAAGATGTTCAATTAGGGATTTGGCAAGGACCGGATCTGATCATAGACCTCTGCTCATGAAGAATCTTTATGCCAACCACAATTGCATTAAATATTTTAGATCTCTTAACTGTTGGGTTAATCAGCCTGGTTTTTATAATATTGTTAAGAAAATTTGGAATACAAAAGTTATGGATAATCCTATGTGGATCTTGCAATCCAAACTGAAGGCTCTCAGTAAGAGATTAAGTCAATGGTCTAGGGAAGACATTGGAGACATTAATGAAGTTGTTATCAATTGGGAGGAGAAACTTCAATATTTGGAAGATGAAGACAACACCGAGAAGAGTAGAGAAAAAGTGAACAAAGCCCATGCCGAATATATTAGATGGCTGAGTATCCAAGACTCTCTTCTCAAACAGAAGTCTGGGATAAAATGGTTTGAAAATGGCGACACTAATACCAGATACTTTCATTGCATTCCCAGGGGAAAAAGGAGGAAGCAACATGTAAACAGAATTAAGAATCATAAAGGTAAATGGATTATGGGTGATGAGAAGATTTCCAAAGCTGCAGTCAGGCACTTCAATTCCCAGTTCAACTTACCAACTCCTAACCTCAACTCCACTATTTTAGAGTGTATTCCTAATTGCATTATAGAGGAGGATAACTTATGTCTCAGTAAGATGTCCGATGAAGCTGAAATTGAAAATGCTGTATTGAGCCTAAGTGCTTCTAGCACGGCTGGACCAGATGGATATAATGGAGCATTCTTTCACAATTGCTGGGATATTATCAAAGAGGATGTCGTTGCTTTTGTTCTGGAGTTCTTCAAAGGGAAATGTTTGACTAAATTCTTCTCTCATACTTGCTTAGTTTTTATTCCCAAAATTGATACTCTTTCTTGCCTTTCAGATTTTAGACCAATTACTCTAACAAAATCATCTCTAAAATTCTTTCTTTAAGGATAAACCCCTTCTTGCATAAATTAGTTTCTCCTAATCAAAGTTGTTTTGTGAAGGATAGACTAATCTACGAAAATGTTTTACTGGCTCAAGAGATTATTCACAAGATTTCTGATAAGAACAAGGGAGATAATGTTGTTATTAAGATTGATATGTCTAAGGCCTATGATGGAATGGCATGGCCTTTTGTTTATTCTGTGTTAAGTAAATTTGGTTTCTCTAAACACTGGATAGACATGGTTCATAATTTGATTTTGAATGTATGGTATTCGATCATTATTAATGGATCTAGACAAGGTTTTTTCTCTTCCTCTCAAGGTCTTTAACAAGGTGATCCCCTTTCCCCTTCTTTGTTCATTTTAGCTGCTGAGGTTCTCTCCAGGTCTCTTAATAACTTGTATAATCATCCTGATTATATTCCTTTTTCTATGCATGATAAGGTCCCTAATATTAATCATTTAGCCTATGCAGATGATATTATTATTTTCTGTAGTGGTAATTCTGAATCTATTAAGCTTGTTATGAAGCAAATTGGTAACTATGAGAAAAGCTCTGGTCAATTGATTAACAGAGACAAGAGTTTTTTCCTCACTGCTCCTAAGACTGCAGCCGACAGGATTAATAGAATTAGGAAGTGCTCTAGTTTTATGAATAAGAATTTTCCTTTTAATTACCTTGGTTGTCCTCTATATGTGGGTAGAAAAAAGATTGAATTTTTTGACATCTTGATTAGTAAGATAGTGAAAAGGCTCAATGGTTGGCAAAGCAAGCTCTTGTCATATGGTGGTAAAGCTGTGTTGATTAAAAGTGTCCTTCAATCTCTGCCCATTTATACATTATCTGCTATGTCCCCCCCTAGAACTACTTTTACATTAATTAAAAAATATTTTGCTAGTTTTTTCTGGGATAATTCTATTGAGCACAAAAGGTACCATTGGAGTTCCTGGAATAACCTCACTGTGCCTACAGATGAGGGTGATATTGGTGTTAGAAAGATGGAAGAAATCAATGATATGTTGGCTATGAAAAGATGGTGGAGGATTAGGTCCACATCATCTCTATGGGCAACATATGTTAGACATAAGTACTGTATTAGATCTCATTTGGTTTCGAAACAATGGGCTACGGGGAACTCACATGCCTGGAAACATGTTCTTAAAATTAGAGGCATTGCAGAGAAACTGTCACGATCCAAAATCCCGCCACAAGCGTCGTGATGGCACCTAGTCTCTAATATTAGGTAAGCCGATTTCAAATACATTTTTGAAGCCTTTTTTAATTAAATAAGTAATCAAAACTAACAGCGGAACAAATAAGAATATACAACCTCCCAAGACTGGTAGTACTGAGTCACTAACTCTAGCTGAATACATGGAATGATCATGAGGACCAAATATACCATATTGTTTGACTAAAAATTAACAGTACAATGAAATGAACATACTCCAAGGAACTGCGACGACCAAGAAGCTCTACCTTGAATTCTTGCGATCACACTCTAACTATGTTCGGGTTCAATACCTCCAATACCTGGCTCTGCACAAAAATGTGCAGAAGTGTAGTATGAGTACACCACGGTCGATACCCAGTAAATATCAAGACTAACCTCAGTGGAGTAGAGACGAGGTACAGTCAAGACACTCACTAGTC
>AWOL01S0039398.1:33368-45081 GCA_000715115.1 Nicotiana otophora | reverse complement strand
GATATCTCCAATACCTGGCTCTGCACAAAAATGTGCAGAAGTGTAGTATGAGTACACCACGGTCGATACCCAGTAAATATCAAGACTAACCTCAGTGGAGTAGAGACGAGGTACAGTCAAGACACTCACTAGTCTAATAACTTGTGCAATATAGTATACAAAATAATACTGAAAAATAACTAGCAATGATAACAACAAAATCAACCAGTGATATAACAACAATGCGACAAGAACATCATAATTATTGCTCAGACGAATAAGGAACACAAGTACAACCAATTAATCAAGTCCTTCAAATATAAATTCTTTTGCCTATATATTTTTCAAATAATAATCTTCAGGATATAATACTTTTCAATAAATATATTTTCAAGTCACCATGTGATACCTCATTTCACAATCATAAAAATTACGGGTCTCAACCAACTTTCATATTGTTTTCACGGCACCTCGTGCCCATATTTCTATCACCGTCACACGGACAACTCACATGTCAAAATATCAATGTATATAAGATTCACAGGATCAATTTATTTTCACTAAAGTAAGGTTAAAAATCTTTAAATCAAGTAAGAAATCAACAAAGGAATGAATTTATTTTAGAAATCATTTGGGTGAAGAAAATGACATTTCAATTAAAATGAAGCATCTGATGAATACTAATTGGATGTAAAATTTATTAAATTAAAATATAATAGCAATTACTTTTATTCGAAACAACTCAATTATCGAAAATCAGGAAAAACCATAAACACAAATCTGCAGAGTCTTGTACAAAGAGCCACAGCCAACACAATACAACAAGGAATACAAAACACATAATAAAATCAAATAATACATCACGGAAGAACACAAGTATTTACATATCACGGAAAAATAAAATAACCAAAGGTAAGTGCATTTATAGAAAAATATCAACAAAAGGGCACTCCCGAGGTACCGCCTCATAGTCCCAAAAGTAAATATGCAAGACAAGGGGGGATCTCCCGAGGTACCGCCTCGTAGTCCCAAAAGTAAATATGCAAGATAGGGAGATCGCCCGGATTACCGTTCCGTAGTCCCAAAGTAAATATGCAGGGCAGAAGGATCTCCCGGAATACCATTCCGTAGTCCCAAAATAAATATACAGGGCAGGGGGATCTCCAGGAATATCATTCCATAGTCCCAAAGTAAATATGATCTCAACAACTGCACATCAAGTGCTCACATATCACAAATGGCTCATCAAGTGCTCAAATATTACAACATATCACAAATTGCATATCGAGTGCTCAAATATTTTAACATGCCACAGAAGTCAACAATACATCATTCTCCACAATAAGGAGCCTATGACTCGACCATAATGTGCATAAAATCTTAACAAAAATATCCTAGAGTGAACAACTCAACAAAATAATATTTCACATAAATTCAAGATGGCAATCACACCAAATCATCATAGAAAAATAATTTCAACAAACAAGGATCTAGGCATGACAAATAGAGAATTTAATAAATGCCAATAATTTCCAACTTAATACTTAAGGGCGTCTAAGGATTTTAATCAACGAAATTTGTACATATAAACCAAGTACGTACTCGTCACCTCGCGTACATGGTTTTCAATTATACAATTTACACATAATACTCAATGCCTAAAGGATATTTCCTCCACTCGAGGTTAAGCATGACACTTACCTTTTTGAAGTTATGCCGATATTTCAAAATCGCCTTCTTGCTTGAATTGACCTCCGGACCGCTCAAATCTATCCAAATTAATTATATAACTTTATTAAAATTCAACAAAAGTAAACGCGGGGCCCGCCCCTCGGAACCCGACATAATTTTCATGAAATTCGAACATCCATTCTGATACGAGTTCAACCATAGCAATTTTATCGAATTCCAATAACAACTCGACCTCCAAATCTTAAATTTTTATTTTTGGAAGATTCTTACAAAAATCTTGATTTCTTCTATTAAAATCCGAATTAAATGATGAATATAATCATGGATTCATAAAATATAAATACTTTAGAATATAGAATACTTACCCCAATCCATATGGTAAAAATTGCCTCAAAAATCGCTTCCCGAGCTCCATAGCTCCAAATATGTTAAAAATGGTTGAAACCTCGAAATATAGCTAGTGCCCAGGTATTTACTATTCGTGATCGCGGAAAATGCTTCACGATCGCGTAGCAAAAAAATTTTCAGCCCCAAAATTGCTCTTCACGATTGCGGAAAGCCAATCGCGATCGCAAAGAACAAACTCCCCAACTCTTCCAGACAGCCTCTAGTATAATGATCATAATATTTTGTACAAAACTCTAAATGATGAATGGTTTAACTTGCTGAAAACTAGACTCCAAGGGATATAACTTTCATTTGTTTCTCATCTCCCAATTCCTTATAGATTTCGAGATATAAGCTTCGAAAATCAGCCCTATGCAACAGAGATTTCCAAACTCTCCCCGGACTGCCTATAGTGTATCCACCATAACTTTTTACTAACTCCCAAATTTTTCAGAAATTATGGCAGAGTTTCCCCTGAAATTGGGCCTAACCACCTGCCATAGTAACACCAAAATAACTCCTACAACACATCGGCAAACCAACAAAACACCACAAGGTATATATCACTATGATAATGCAATAGAGCTGCTTGGTCGTCGCAGTCCCTTGGAGTCTGTTCATTTTATTGTACTGTTAATTTTTAATTAAACAATATGGTATATTTGGTCCTCGTGTGTCACGACCCAAAAATTCCACCACAGGCGTCGTGATGGCACCTAGTCTTTAAGACTAGGTAAGCCGATTTCAATTACATTTTTTTGGAGCAATTTCTTTTTAATTAAATAAGTAACCAAAACTAACAGCGGAACAAATATGAATGTACAACCTCCCAAGACTAGTAGTACTAAGTCACGAACTCTTAACTGAATATATGGAATGATCACGAGGACCGAATATACAATACTGTTTGATTAAAAATTAACAGTACAATAAAATAAAAAGACTCCAAGGGACTGTAACGACCAAGCAGCTCTACCTTGAATCCTTACGATCCCGCTTTAACTCTTCTCAAGCCCAATAACTCCAATACCTGGCTCTGCACAAAAATGTGCAGAAGTGTAGTATGAGTACACCACGGTCGGTACCCAGTAAGTATCAAGACTAACCTCAGTGGAGTAGAGACGAGGTACAGTCAAGACACTCACTAGTCTAATAGCCCGTGCAATATAATATACAAAATAATAGAAAACAGATAACAATAAGGGCAACATAAAATAACCAGTAATATGCACATCAGACAACAAGAATACTATTAATATCTCTTAACAATTAATAAATACAATTACACACAATAAATCAAATCCTTCAAATAAATGTCTTTCACATATAACACTTTCAAATAACTCTCTTTCATATATAATTTTCTCAAATAATTACCTTTCAAATATAATTCTTTCATATAATACCTTCTACATAAAAATCCTTTCAAATAAATATTTTGAAAATAATCCTTTCAATTAAAAAGTCACCATGTGGCACCTCGTTTCATAATCATAAAAATACGGGTCTCAGCCTATTTTCATATTTTTCGTAAACAAGGGTCTCAACCCATTTTTCAAATTTCCACGGCACCTCATGCCCATAATTAAATCATCATATTTCTCCGGGTACCTCGTGCCCTCATTTCATATCACAACTGCACGAACAATTCACGTGCCAAATATTATTTTCATTTAATCACAACATCACGTGCCTACAATTCATATCACAACTGCACGAACAATTTACGTGCGAATATCCTCATTATTTACTCATGGCACCTCGTGCCCACATTTCATTTTATAATCCGCTTGGCAATAGCCACAAGCTCTCAATTTCAACATAAATCATATTGTCATCAATTTACCAACAATAAAAAAAATTGCACAAGGTATAAAAATAAATACAAGAATATCACAACATCACATGAAAATCATCAACCCCACAACCCCACATCATCACATATCGTCCCTGACAATAGTCACCCTTATCACTCATATTGCCACGCTTATCACTCCTATAGCCACACTTATCACTCCGCCCAGACAATATCAATAGCCACCCTTATCGCTCCTATTGCTACCCTTATCGCTTCTATTGTCACCCTTATCGCTCCCCCCAGACAATATTCCAACAAGCACAACCACAATGAAATGCCACCCTTATACCCACATAATATCAACGGTGAAATGTCACCCTTATATCTTAAAAATAATAATTAACACAACACAACAATTTACACGGAAAATTATCACGGTAACATAACAAAATCAATTCATATCACAATTTGCCCAATGGCTACAACCAAAATTCCAAAGATACAACCAAGTCAATTAATTTCACAACAAATAGTCGAAGGCTCCACACAATGTGTACAACACCCAAAAATAATCAACAGAGATAGAAATTACTCAACATAAAGCAAAATCTTTATTAACTCCAAATTTTCGATAATTATAAAAACACCTCTTCTTAAGCTCATTTAATTGATTATCTGCAGAGGGGAAATCCAAAATAAAATTAAATTCCAATAATTACCAAACCAGCAAATTCACGGAATTTCATAAATAATCAAATAACAATCACATCAACTTGTCATATAACAACAGAGTCAACAACACGGATTTAGGCACGATAAATAGATGATTAAATATATGCCAACAATTATCCAATTTACTACACAATATGCTCAAGACTTTAACTCAATAAAATTTGCACATATAAACCAAGTACGTACTCGTCACCTCGCGTACATGGTTTTCAATTACATAAATTGCATATAAGACTTAATGCCTAAGGGAAAATTCCCCCACTCGAGGTTAAGCAAGACACTTACCTTTTTGAAGTTAGGTCGATATCCCAAAATAACTTTCTCACGTGAATTGATCTTCGGACGGCTCCAATCTTTCTTGAGCCTTCCTTATATTACTACGAGGTTCCGAAAATCTTGGTAACTTCAATCTATTATTAAGCATAACAAAATGAACTATAATTAGGAAGATTTTCATGGTTTCAACTCATTTGAGCATTTTATCAAACACTAGGTGTGCAAATTTGGTTACATGGTTCTTCTACAAGAGTTTCTTCATTTCACAACCCAATATTTACTTATTTGATCTCAACAATCTTCCCACAAACCTTATTGGTACAAGCATATATACATAATACTCTTACACCCAAGAATCATACTCCCAATCACCAATCTTTTACCCCAAACTCGAAATTGAAGACTAGGGGTTGAATCTTACCTCTTTGACGAAGATCTTGTGATTAGCTTCCTTGATTCTTGAAGATTGGATGATTAGAATGTAGGTTCCCTCCTTCTCTCTCTAAAATACTCTTACCTCTCTCTAAAACCCTCAGAAAAATACCCCAAAATAAGCCCCAAAGCCTATTTATCAAAATGGGGTCGGGTTATGAAAATAGAAAAATTAACCCTCCGAAAGCAGGTCTGCGGTCGTATAATGGACCGCAGAATGGGTATGTGGGCCGTAAAATTGATCGCAAAATCGGTGCCCAGAACTGGGCTCTTCTGGTCCATTCTGCGACCAGTTTGCGGTTGCAGAAGCCGTTTTGCGATCAGCCTTTGGGAATTTGGTCAAAACTTCTTGTAGGGATGTCCAAATGATGAACGGTTTGAAGAGTTGAAAACTAGACACATAGACCTTTCTTTTTATACACACTATATAACGCTTCATATCAAGAGAGGTATGCTCGTTTGAACTTAGGTCTTGTGCGAACTCACTTGAAACTTTAGTCTATTATGAAATTTCCAACTTCAACATTCGATGCCGAAACCTATCGAATCAAGTCCGATTGACCTTAAATTTTGCACACAAGTCATAAGTGATATAACAGACCTTATTCAAATTTCCAGAATCGGATTCCGACCTCGTTATAAAAAATTCAACGTTCGATCGAACTTTCTAAAAATCGTCTATTTTTCAACTTTCGCCAAAATGCGTCGAATTGTCTTACAGACTTCCAAATCCAAATCCGAATACGCGCCTAAGTCCGAAATCACCATACAAAGCTATTGTCATCATCAAAATTCTATTCCGAGGCCGTTTGCTCAAAAGTCAACTCTTTGGCCAACTCTTTCCATTTAAGCTTTAAAATGAGAATTTCTCTTTCAATTAAATTATAAATCTTCCGAAAATAAAACTCGATCACACCCACGGGTCATAATACATATTATGAAGTTGCCCGGGACCTTAAGTCATTGAACGGGGCGTTAATTCTTAAAACGAAAAGTCCGCTCGTTACATTCTCCACCTCTTAAACATACGTTCGTCCTCGAACGTGCCAAGAATCTTTCTGAGGACTTTAAATTACTGAGTGTATTCTTACACACATACTTGTGGGTGATTCTACGTTCTCAAAATTTAACACGGGTCTGACGACACCATCTCAATTGAGATTTCTTTTCTCCATTATTATAAGCTTTAAAGCAAATTCCCTAACTCTCCAATCATTTCCAAAAGGCCTGATTTTCACTTCGACACACGGTATTAGTCTCAACTGTCTATAGTAACTCGTGCCTACGCACACATCAACTTTCTTGATAGTATTGAAGTACTTCAAAATATATTTTTTTCGGGTTGCTACATTCTTCCCCGCTTAGAATCATTCGCCTTTAAACACATAACATATTTATCTCTTCCTTTGCAAATCTCAATCCTCCAAATTTTACTAACTCCCAAATTTTTCAGAATTTTTGGCAGAGTCCCACCTGTAATTGGGCCTATCCACCTGTCAGAGTAACACCAAAACAACTCTTAACAACACATCCACAATCCAACAAAATACCACAAGGTGTATATCAATAACATCAATCTCAGCATTACAAGCACTGCATTATCATAATGACATCAGGACATGAAGCACATCATATGTATGCTCATCATCACATCTCTGGTTTTAAAAGCTGTTCATAATTAATTCCAGCATTATCAATTAATCTCATATTAACCACCACCTCATTTCAAATTTTCACAACACTGACAACAGAATGTGAAGCATGAAAACCTCATGATTGCTTACTCGGATTAATGAGTCACATTTAATGCCACTTAGGCACTCATCTCATAGGTTAAAACTCAATGTTTACAACACGAAAATGGCTGAATATGCACAGAAAAATATACAAGAATTATCAAATAAGCCTAATAGGCATGACTCCCTACTAATACTATTGAACAATTAAATTTCACAAAGGAAAAATTTTAAACTCATAAATATTTCACCACAAGGACCTCGTCCTTACATAACTTCCATCGCGGCTTGTAGCCCGGTTTAAATATTTCACATCATGTAAAAATGTGAGGATCTCGTCCTGAACTCCAAATCACAAGTATGTTGCACATTGTGCTAACTGAAATTTTCAATTTCCTTTCTTTATTCTTTTCAATATATTTCATAAAATAATTTCACAACATATAATGAACCCTCCTACCGGTAGGGCATATAATTCATAAAAATTGGAATCAATTATTTCGAAACACATTAAACCCAATGTAATGAATAATAAAAATTACTTTTGGGTTTATAGCCCTCAATGGTGTACCAAAAATAAAATGACAGACACGGGTTCATATCTTTAAATATCCCAATAGGGATAAACATATAAGTGGGTCACAAATTTACGAAGCTCACCCATAAGTGGAGCGTAATAGGAGGACTCACCTCAATATTCAGAACCGAATCAAATTAAGGAAAATATCCTTTTATAATAAAATCAGGATCGTACCTGTAGCAACATCATCTGGTGTTTTGTCCTCAGCCAAATCATAGTGATTAAATCAATGGGTCGGGCCTCTACCTCTTAAGCGTCCACTACCTGCCTGTCCTCCACCTCTAGCTGACTGTGCACATGGAGTATCAACTGGAATAAAGCTTGTGGCTAGAGTGTTCAGATAAAATCCACCCCTCCCAAGTCTGGGACAATCTCTCATGATATGCCTAGTATCACCACACTCATAACAACCCCTCCGAGGTCGCAGCTGTTCATACTGAGTCTGTGCTAGATAACTGGAATAACCACTGTAAGAGTCTCGTGTCGGTGGTGCATTGTAAACTGGAGCACTCCGAGTAATCTGATCTGCGGACTGAGCTGACTGACTGCTCGAGCCTCCGCTATAATGGGTTCTAGCTAAAGAGTAAAACCCACTGAATCCTCTAGACCTTCGAGACCTTTTGGCCTCCTTAGACTTCCTTTCCTCGCCTAAAACACCTTCAATCTTCCTTGCAATCTCCACTACTTGTTGAAATGGAGCATCAGTTTGCAACTCTCGAGCCATGCATATTTTAATATCATAATCGAGCCCCTCAATGAATCTGCGGACTCGTTCTCTGATTGTAGGAACTAAGATAGGTGTTTAACGGGCTAACTCACTGAACCTGATAGCATATTCTGACACTGTCATAGTGCCCTGACGCAACTGTTCAAACTTTGTGCACTACGCATCTCTGAGAGTCTGGGGAACAAACTCTTTCAAGAAGATTTCCGAAAATTGAGCCCAAGTTAGTGGTGTGGCATCGGCTGGTCTACCTTCTTCATAGATTTGCCACCACCGATACGCTGCGCCTGACAGTTGAAATGTAGTAAAGGAAACTCCGCTAACTTCCACAATACTCATGGTACAGAGAATGCAGTGACAATTTTCCAGAAATCCTAGGGCATCCTCTGTAATTATGCCACTGAAAGTTGGTGGATCATATTTCTTAAACCTTTCAAGTCTCTTTTGTTCTTCTTCTGATGCCTCGGGCCTGATCTCAGGCCGAACCGGAATAACAGGTTTTATCGGTACTACACCCGGAACCTATCCAACGTAAACCTGCTGCTCTGGAGTTGTGGTAGGAGTCTGAGCTACTCCCCCAATCTGTGCTATATAACTATTCATATCAAGAGAGGTATTCTTGTTTGAAGTTAGGTTTTGTGCGAACTCACTTGAAACTTTAGTGTATTATGAAATTTCCAACTTCAACATTCGATACCGAAACCTATCGAATCAAGTCCGATTGACCGTAAATTTTGCACACAAGTCATAAGTGACATAACGGATCTATTCAAATTTCCAGAATCGGATTCCGACCTCGTTATAAAAAATTCAACCTTCGATCGAACTTTCTGAAAATCCTCTATTTTCCAACTTGAGCCAAAATGCGTCAAATTGTTCTACGGACTTCCAAATCCAAATCCGAACATGTGTCTAAGTCCGAAATCACTATACGAAACTATTGACATCATCAAAATTCTATTCTGAAGCCGTATACTCAAAAGTCAACTCTTTGGTCAACTCTTTCTATTTAAGCTTCAAAATGAGAATTTCTCATTCAATTAAATTCTAAATCTTCCGAAAATCAAACTCGACCACACCCGCGGGTCATAATACATATTATGAAGTTTCCCGAGACCTTAAATCGTTGAACGGGGCGTTAGTTCTTAAAACAAAAAGTCGGGTCGTTATATCGTGATCATTCCATGTATTCAGCTAGAGTTAGTGACTCAGTACTACCAGTTTTTGGAGGTTGTATATTCTTATTTGTTCCGCTGTTAGTTTTGATTACTTATTTAATTTAAAAAAAATGGCTTCAAAAATGTAATTGAAATTGACTTACCTAGTATTAGAGACTAGGTGTCATCACGACGCCTGTGGTGGGATTTTGGGTCGTGACAGAAACACATGGTCTGGCAAATCAATTTAGGCTCAAGTAGTTTTTGGTAGGATAATTGGACCTTAAAAGGTCATCTTGCAGGTTTAGTTTCTACCACTAGGAAGAACCATAAAACCTTGGTGCGTGAATTCATCATTGAAGATAGGTGGAATTTTAGAAAGCTGAAGAATGTCCTTCCAGAGCATCTGATAAATCATATCTTTAGCATTGACATTGGAAATCAAGACAAAGAGGATAAGGTTTATTGGGACCTTACGGAGAATGGAAAATACTCCAACAAGACAGCTTGGCATCTGGTAAGAAACTCTAGACCTAAGCAACAACATATTGGTAAGATTTGGAATTCCTATATTCCTTTTAATATGTCATTCCTGGTTTGGAGGCTTTGTAAAGGGAAACTTCACTTTGATGAAGTTATTTCTAGGTCTGGGAGACAAATTGTTTCTAGGTGTAACTGCTATGAGAATCATGTCTACGAAAATATGCATCATATTTTCGTAGAGGAACAGACAACCACTTATGTGTGGAAATCTTTTGGCTCTCAACTTGGAATTAACCATCACCCACCCTATTAGATATATGTTAAATACCTTGTGGTATACTAAGTCTGTTAATGATGTATATAAAATAGTGTTAAGTATTACTCCTATTATCATATGTTGGGTACTGTGGAAAGAAACTTGCGCTTGCAGGTATGGAGATCAGAAGAAATTCAACTTCTATAAACTGAAGCATCAAATCAGTTGGAATGTGGAAACTGCAATCAACAAGGCCTATCCTAATTGTAAACTCAAGTTGCCTTGGGACAGTTTCGGCGACACTCTAGTAAGGATGCATCCCAAACAAAACTCCATGGTAGTGCAATGGCAAAAACCAGGAATTAGAACTCTCAAGCCAAACAAAGATGGAAGTTTTAACAAGAGCGATGAGAGGGTTGGACTGGGAGGTGCATTGAGGAAAGACAATGGTGACATTATCATGGCATTCTCATTCCCTTATAGTTGCAACAATCATAATCTCGCAGAAGCTTATGCAGCATTTTTCGGAATTACCTGGTGTATACAAAATGGGTATACAACTTTCACTTTAGAGATGGATTCACTCTTGGTAGCTGATATTTTAAGGGAGGAGAAGGAGACTAATTATAGGATGGTTCAGATCACTGATAAGATAATACAAATGAGGCACACGGCAAATATACATATAAACCATTGCTACAGAGAAGCCAACCAACTAGCTGACTGTTTAGCAAAATTGGCGGCCAAAACTCAAAATGGAACTTACTACTTCTCCGGTCAGCAACTTCCTAAAGGCGCTAAGGGCCCCTTTCACCTGGACAAAAGCCAAATTCCAAGTATTAGAATCAAGTATGACAAGGCTAATTTTTTTGTATGCTAGGATTTATGTTGGTAATGGCAGGTAAATCTATATTATACTATCACCTAGCCATATTTTTTGCAGGGTAACCTTTACCCTTGTGTTGTACTAATGAAAATTATCTTTTGATTAATACAACACTCCCAGATAATGGGGAAATTTATAAAAAAAAGTATAGTATAGTATCATTTGGCAACACTACGAATATTTTTTTTCATAATTCTTGGAAAACAAGGAAACTAAAATATTTGAGTTTTCTATTGCCAGTAGTTGCCAGTAGTGAATGGGAAATGGAGGAAAAATGAAATTTTTGAGTAAAATTTTAAGTTTTCCCCTCTTGACAATGAGACATTGTCCCATATTGGAAGAGGAAAAGAGTTTTGGTGGGTATATGTATAATTTCTCTTCTTGTAGCTCTTAAAGAGTTAAGAAGAAAGCAAGCCTCGCGCCGTCATCGGCGTCGCTCGCTCAGCTCGGCTTCGGGTTCGGTCAAATGATTGATTGATTAATTTTTTGGACCAAATTTATTTGTTAATAGTAAATATTAACGTAAGATTATCCGTATTTGTAACGGATATTTTCCAATCCGTGTATTGATAATTTGGCAGCCGGATAATGGTCT
>AWOL01S0039398.1:17002-33162 GCA_000715115.1 Nicotiana otophora | reverse complement strand
CGATTTTCTGAGTTTCTGCTCCTTTGTTCTGCATTGTTTTTAAACTTCAAACAAAGCAACTGTAAGTGTGATTTGCTACCGAACTTTGTCTTCGCTGAAACACTGGAGTTTGAAGTACCGCTATACCAGTGTGTCATTCGTTCTATCCTGGGAGGAAATAATTCATAACCTTAGGTACTAGGAGGGGATTAAATTCCTTAAGGAAATACTATGAATTCAGTGGGCTCGAATACGATTTATTGTTTCATTACGATAATTTATATTTTGCAGAATTATTATTTACAAATACAACAATATTGACGGGAATAACACCTTTACCCTTGTGTTGTACTAATGAAAATCATCTTTTGATTAATACAACACTCCCAGATAATGGGGAAATTTATATAAAAAAAAGTATAGTATAGTATCATTTGGCAACACTACGAATATTCGTTTTTATAATTCTTGGAAAACAAGAAAACTAAAATATTTGAGTTTTCTATTTCCAGTAGTTACCTTTGGAGAATGAGATCATTAATTAAAGTAAGGACAAGCAACACATTAATTATCATGAGTTATTAAAAAGAAAATTAGAGACCATTATATTATGAACATACTTTATCATGCCTAGAGACTTTGAGAAGGTCTCTTTTGATCGGATAAATGAAGGGATTACTCAAGAGATTGTGTCATTAGATTTGATTCTTGATATCAAGCATGTTTATTGCCATGGATTATTCATGTGTTTGTAATTAATTAAGAATATATTTAAATGCATGACATTGCTTACATCACTTAATTAGTAAATTGATGTTGGGTTTTATATATGGCACCAAACATGCTGTATCGATCTATGTAGTGTGAGATGGTGATAGAAGCCATTTATGTGCCTTCTTCTTTATGGTTATTAGGTTCTGGTCAACTTTGAGTATATACCTATTATGTATGGCCAGGAAGAAACATGAACGAAGAAGTGACAGAGCAGCACAGTGCACAAAGTATTTCGTATTTACGCAGGGTTTGAGGAAGGACCGCACCCAAAGGGACGCGATGTAGATAGCCTACAATAATGAATCATTATTGTCTGTTTTCCATCTCGAACCCGTGACCTATAAGTCACACAGAGATAAATTTAATGTTACTTCAAGGCTCCCCTTTGAAAGGAAACGGGGCTTTTAACATATTTGACTGCACAACCAAAAATATTTATAGTCGCTAGCGTGTGTGTATATATATATATACACACACATATATATACACACACTCTAATTATATATATAAAAGCTATTATATATATATACTATTTAAGATACTTTCCCTTTGTTTTATAAAAGATTTCTGTTAGATAAAGGATAGAAGAAGGAGAAGGAAGAATGGGAACAATAAAAACTAAATTCACACTTATTACGTAAGAGATTTTTACCGGTACCACTAGGCAATAAACTTCCGGAAACATTACGGGTTGTCGTCTACCTTTTTCATTAAATAACCCTTAATCACTTATAGGGTTGCTGCTAGGCGGATTGGGAAGATATTTACGCTTAAGGGTTCGGCTTATAGGTTATTGGCTTGCAAATGTAACTAATATGCTAGCCACCCGATAAGATATCGGGCGTATCGATATCGGACTACCGATTACATAAGTAAGCAAGAGAATAAATAATAGACAGATGATCCAATCACAAACACTCTCTAGTACGCTAATGAAGCTCTCATTGTTAATGTCAGTTTCTTCTTCTTTTAACTCCTTAGTCCTTACCAATAAGCAAGCTAAAATACAAATTGAGGATCCTTAGCCAGTAATAAAAGTTCAGTTAACATAAATTCTAGATATAGTTTTGCTTAAGTTGCCAATTCAATAATTCATTTGAGCAGAAAGATATCAAGAGCTATCTAGATCTGCCTAGTCCTACCCCCAAAAATAATTTATGATAATGTTGACGCTCAAGATGCTAAGAAGTTGCTTCATAATGGGTAAAAATATAAATATAATAATTTTTAACGGGTTAACGATTTATCCGATAAGGAAATTGAGTAATCCATCATAAATCGATAAACTATTAATTAATTACAAAGTTTCAATCTGTTCACCAACCGTTAATCCGATAACCCAATATCAATAAGCCAATAAACCACTTTTACGAATCGGTTACCGGAGAAGGTTCGATTTTGAACCGCCCTAGTCGCTTATCTCCAAGGTATTCATTCGAACACCAGAGAGCAGATAATAAAAAGATTACTATTGATCCATACTGTACTGCTCCTTCCACAAAATTGTAATACAAGATCCCCTCGCACTGCATTATTTTTCCATTAAATAACCAATGTTTCTTTGTACGGCAGCTAGATAATTAAACATAAACACAGAAACTACTTTTCTTTGATAATGAAAGATGAGATAGAAGCTATTTTGCTACTATTAAGTACTAACTATTGTTAGGTTGTCAATCGTTTGGTTCGATCAATTATATTATAAAAATGATATCATAGCAATTTTTCAATACTTTATTTTGTATAACTAAAAATAGATTTTTCGAAACCGTCCAAATCACCTAGGTTTTTCGGTATCAGTATCGTTCGGTTAATTTTTAATTTTTTTAATTGTCATGAGTCTCTAGTAAAAGTAATTAAGAACGCGATAATATACGTACTTACATAGGACTTTAGCAAAGCTCTCTAGATATTTTACTGTTTAAAAGGTGATGAATGAAAGGAATATAAAAGATGATCACAATAGAAATCAATCTCACAATTCTCCAGCAACATAAAAGAAATTAAGAAAAAATAAGAGAAATATAATCACACGAATATGAAGATATTAACCAAGGTAGGAGTCAAGAATAGAGTATATTAGAAGATTAAATATCCAAGAAGAAAAATCTAAACTATACGATAGAGAAGATATTCAATACCTTATTGCTTTATACTCAAGATCGTTAGAATACCTTATAACTTACTACTCAACATCCTGAAACTAATTTAATTTCAATAGGAGTAACAAAATAGATTTGGAAGTTGGGACTTTGGATTTTCATAATTCCAAGACCCAAGAAAAAATTTAGTAATTTGTTATTTTAAAACTTATTACTATATAAAATATATTTTTCATTCATATATCTATTCGATATGGTATTTTTTCTGTTTGTTTTTATAAAATTTAAAACTTTATCTTAGTTATCCGTACAGTTATACATTTATATAAAAATCTATTATTTTATTGATACAATTCAGTTCGGTACGAGCTAACGCAAGTATGCTCAAGCAACGGCTACTTGAGTGACTCGTTTTGAGCATGCACCCTATTCTCTGGATTTATTTCGATAATCTTGTAATACAATTTGTTTTAAACCAAACTAGCCCCAACTGTTTGCTGCATTTCGCTCCTCTTCTCAAACGATGTGAAACTGTAAAGTCTGCCTTTTCATCCTTCTCCGCTGATTCTTGATTCCATATAATCATCTTTTACTATCACTCTTTTGAACATTAAATTGATGATTTATGTTTATACACTATGAGGATGGTATAGGTTTTTGGATAAATTATTCTATGTTTCTCTGTGATTTATGCTAATTTACATTAGGTTAGTTAATCAGTTATAAAATTAACTGAGCGATTGATCTTGTTAGTGAGGCTCTACAAAAATCTTAATATTTTTAGCAATCAAGATGTCCCCTAGTGGTCAATGAAGTGATAGGAGAATTTTGAGTTCTCAGGTTTAAATTCCAGCAGAGGCAAAAAACACCAGACGATTTCTTTCTATCTGCCTAAGTCTTGGTAGACAGAGTTACTCGGTATCTGTGACTTGGTTGGAGGTAGCAGATACCCGATAAAATAGTCGAGGTGCGTGCCTGCCTGGACGCCACCATCAAGAGAAAAGAATTTTTTCGTATAATGTAGGTTAGAGATGGATGAAGCAATTCTCCAGTTATAAACTATTTAATTGAAGTCACTCCAATGGGCTTTACCAATAACTTGTGGGATCAATGGAGGGAGCACTGTTGGAGGAATAGCTCCTTGTTGCCCTTAAATCTGGAATGATATTTCTTTTCCATCAGTTAGATGAATTTAAGTAGCCTCCTATAGTGTTGTCAAAGGCTCATTTAAGGCGCGCTTAAGCCCTGAAACTCAAAAAAGCTCAGGGAGGGCTCTTCGCCTCACTTAAGCTGCTCTTTAGTGTAAGGCAAAGCTCTAAGACATGTGCCTCATTGCCCATGGATTTTATTGGGAATCAATAGTTGTAAAGGAGGACATTATGGATGAATTTGTTACTATGTTCTTAGTTACATATATATTTTTATTTTTCCCTTGATTGAGCCTTTTTTTTACTAAAGTTCACACTTTTTGGTGCGCTTTGCGCTTAAAGCCCCAATAGACCTAGAGTGCTTTTTAGAGCTTTTCGCCTTTGACAACACTGGGCCCTCCTATGCCTAGCTTGGTATTGAGGCGTAGCAGTTGTTGTGTCCTTGATTACTTTGAGACCTATTTAGTACTAAAAGGTCGGGTTACTTGCACATTTTAAAAGGAGGATCTATTTAGCAGTTGGTGCACATTGAAAAATATGAGTGATAGGATATTCCATTATGAGGAGCAATTAAACGATAAATTATGATGAGAACTTGTAATACAGGAACATAGCATTGTTTTCAAGTTAGAACCTTAAACATTTTTCTGAAAAGTTCTTTATAATCATTTTATATCTTACAATGTTTACATGTGTGGGACTAGGAATACAAGATACTCTACATATATAGGCTGTGGTGTTTGATTCGTTTTGTTCATTTCAAAGCAACCAAGTGATTTCTAAAGCTGCAACTCCATTTGATTTTGCATATTCAGGCCATTTAGAATAATCTTTTCCTCACCCTAGAAATGTACACATTGCAGAAAAAGCATGACATTTTGTTGAATTTAGGTGATATGAAAATTGTTTTGTGGTTGGAATTTAATTTTTCTTCTTCTGGGACAGAACACTGTTTAAGTCTATGCATAACTTCATTTGTCTTGATGTACTCATCTCGAACGGGTAAAATATGTGTGCCTTTGCTTCGTGCATATCCTTCTAATAGACTAAAAATTAGAAAAAAGATAGAGGTACCTGAACTGGATACCTGCACATCCTCATAGCGGATGTGTACCCGTAAAAGAGTCTTGTAACATAGGTTTGAGTTAACTCTTTGGTAGGTTTCATGTCGTTTCCAGCAAAATACTCAGTTAGATTATCTGGTGTTTGGAACCTATGATGTTCGGACTCTGCAAAAATATTGCCGGAGGTGCGTGTCGGATCCTCATCCAACACGGGTATGGCAGCATTTTTGGAGGGTCCACGCAATATAGTTTGGCACCCTTGCTAGTTTGAAAGTCATCCTCTTTGGGTTGTGGATAGTAATCTATTTAACTTTGGACTGCTTATAACTTACTAAGGTACTGAGGTGGGAAATTCTTACAGAAATGACGCTATGGCAAGCTTTTCATATGAAATTCAAACATACAACAGGTGAAAGTTGAAAGAGGGATTAGAGAAAATCGAATAAGTAAAGAAATTGAAGCAGGCAATCGAAGATTAACAGCTTCTTCGAGCACTCTTCTTCTTCTATGCCCAAGAATGCAGTCCCATCTCAATGTGGTGATATGTTCGATTATGAGATGATACAACCATAAATTGTGGTCACATACCAGCGAAGACCTCAAAATCGAATTGGTGAAACGGATGGTGCATCAACTGGTGAAGCATCTAAGGAAATACACTTGGAGAATTTTGTGCCAAACGGGGGAATGGCAAAGTCTGAGAAAGTTCTCAATAAGAAAAGAAAGTTTGCCCAATTCTATTGTCAGTCTGATTTTTTATTGCATACTTGTACTGTCTGTGGCTTCAATATGCCAGAGGTGATGAAGGGGATGAAAAGTTTCATAAGATGTTTCACAAGAACTATACACCTGGTATTCCATTCAAGGGTTGGCGGAATGAAAGAACTCTTAGAATTCCTTCACTTGAAATTGGATGAATTATCTTGGCGCTGGACGATGATCCTCCTCCTCAGAGAAACAAGGTGCAAGAAGTGGCGAGAAGGAAGCAAGACGGGCGTCAACCACACACCAATTTGGGGGAGTGAGTTTCCCCAGGGAAATGATAAGAAGAAATCAATCAACCAAAAGTCAAGTAGAGTCTGATGAAAGTGCCAGTAGAGTAGTCTTGTGTGAGAAGGATGTTGTATCTGCTTTATGTGGCATTAGATCCATTTGGGTCACTCCCTCCAACAGGAGAAAACGTATTGGCAGCTATTTGCTGGATGCGGCCAGGGAAAGTTTTTGCAAGGATTTAGTTCTTAAACGCTCAGAGTTGGCCTTTTCTCAGCCAACCTCAGTCGGAAAGGCCTTCATCTCCAGTTATACAAGCAGTCACGCGTTCTTGGTTTATACGACTTCTGATCTATAACGAAGCTCTTCTTGCCCAATGTAATACAGGGTCAAGGTTTGTTCATATTACTTTCAATAGCGTTGCTCAGATTATTTGAAATCTTGCCCATATGTTGAGCTCATATCATTAAGTGGAGGAGTATTTTCTTCTCTATCCAACTGTTGACCGATGAGGTTTTTCACTGCTTTTATATCGATGTTGGATCGCAAGTATAATGTTTAATTTTCTTCATATGCTGATAGTTCTCTAACTATTAGTGCAATAACACTTGTTCATAAATTGAACTTATACTTCTTATATTGTTATTTAAGTTTCAGAATAGCCTTCTCTTTGACTTGTGAAACTCATGAGTTCAAGTCTTGTTTATCTTTTTAAATAGTTCAAGCATTATCAAAACTGAACAATTCACTTTATCTTTTTTCCCTTCAATTTGACCGCTTTGAGTTTGATTCAACAAGAATGGAGCAAGAGGATAGTGGAGATGTTTTCCAAATGCAGTGTTTTCTAAGCCAACCTTTTGTTGTTCTCAGACATATGCTGATAATGTTGCATTTCTTTTCCTTCTTATTTGGCTTTTAAGAGGTTGGAGTTAATTGAACAATGATTTTCCTGTTGGCAGACAGCAGGTTAATACCAAGGAAATACTTGAGAAGAAAATGAATCTTGCTCAAGTAGCATTAGTAATATACCACAAACTAAGTATGTCAATTTGTCAAAAGGAAAATGTGGACAAAGCGTGCTCAAGCATTTCCAGGACTCGTGTCTGAGGAGAGTGGTTGATCTGGCTATAGATCACAAAAATCATCAGCCAATTGTAAATGGTGGATTGAGCAACATTCAGCTGACAGAGTCAAGGATAGCTGATGTTCCCGAGGTAGCATCAGAGACCGAAGGATGCAGCTTATATATACCTATAGTCGCGTCACCTGTGATCACTCACCAGGAGCAATCACACAACTCTCATCAACCTTAGCCTTTAAATGCTGTCAAAGGAAGTCAATCACCTCAAATCATACAGAATTACAGAATTATAGGGTCAAGAAAGCTATGCAAATGCAGCCTCTCATCGGTTTTTAGATCCTCATCGGGTATTACATTCTTGATTTTTGCCTGTCAGCAAGTTAAATCTGTGTTCATCTTATCTCTCTTCTTTCCTTTTTGCTCGTTAACCATAAAGAGTGAAACAGAGCCTTTGTCTTGAGGTTTGGAGAAATATCAGTAATATTGTGTTGATTGTGAAAATTCCCCATAGTGTATATTTACATATTATGCTGTAGTTATGGTGTATAATGTTTATTGCCAGCTAAAAGAGTTTCTTTCCAGATATGAACTTCAAGCATATCCTTGAAAAAATTCTTATCAAACTTAATGTTGAATTTGTAACCTGAAATAGATATAATCCTCCCTCTCTTCCTATCCATCACAAAAATGTTCAAGTAGAAATGTCTTCGCAAGAAGATAAGTAAATTGAAAATAATGAATTGAATTACATATTGCCATTGTGTTTTTTGGTAACTATCAACTTTCATTAATTACCAAGTAGAATATTTACAAATCCAGCCAGACTTTATACTCAGTCTACTGTTCATATGACAAACACATCCACAGTAATAGAAACTATCCTATACACCTTAACTAGGAAATCTGAAATTCTGTAGAGTAATCTTAAGATAGTCAGCAACACGAACATGACAGGTATAGGCTATTTCTCTAGCTACATCATCACTTGTTTTCGCTTTCTGCATAAAAACTTTGTTGTTTCGTTCAATCCATATTGCATATATGAACTCTATATATACCAGCTTCAGTAGTTTTGCTTGCTTTGTCTTTCCTCTTGTTCTCTGTTCTATCCAGCTTTGCAATTGCCCCCATGACATCATTGATGGCCAATCAGTTTGTATCCATGCCATTAATTTGCTCCACACTCGTCGGCTAACTTCACATTCAGCAAATAGATGATCTTTGCTTTCCTCTGCTAGTTTTCACATTCGATATCTTGTATCTATCTGCATACCCCAGCCTTTTAGTCTTGTAGCTGTGAGTAATCTGTCTTGAAATTGAAGCCATGTTTTGAAGACTGCTTTTGGTCTTGCTGCATTCCCACACATTAGGTTNTAGACAACAATTTAATCTTGTCTTTGAGATGAATTACACTTATCTCAGTTTCTTCATCATATTCTCCAATGGCCATAAGTGATTGTTCATCCCCATCATCATCATCTGAGCTTTCTCCCCAAGCAGCGACCATCACCTTGGTTGATCCTTTGCTTTTCTTGGGTTAAACTTGTTCCTTTGTTCATCTCTTTCCTTCTTTCATTCAATTTCCCATTGAGGACAATTCTTGATGTGGTGATCAGTCTTTCCACACTTGTACTTCTCATGAACTTTTGACTTACTATAGCTTCCACTTCGTGAAGGACCCTTTCCTCTCCTCAAGTATTTCTTGAAGTCCTTGGTGATCCTGGCCATTTCATCATCTTCTAGATCAGAACCTTCAGTGATTCTGAGTGTCAGGCTCCTTTCCTTTTTAGGTACATCCATTTTCACGGTTTGTCTCCTAAGTTCATAGGTAGTAAGATTTCCAATTAGTTCATCCAGTGGCAGAGTGGCAATATTCTGTGATTCCTGAATGGCAGTGATTTTGCTCTCCCAAGTAATAGGCAAAACCCTTGTCAATATCTTCTCGACTCTATCTTCTTCAGGAATAATCCTTCAAAGAGACTTTAGTTCATTTGTCAAGGTAGTGAACCTTGTGTACATATCTTGAATGGTTTTTCTTTCCTTCATAGTAAAGTTCTCATATTGAGAATACAGTAGAGTTCCTCTGGATCTCTTCACCTGAGGTGTTCCTTTATGAGCCACTTGCAGAGTGTCCCAGATTTCTTTAGCAGTGGTACAACTTTGGATTCTGCTGTACTCATCTGGACCAAGTCCACAAATAAGCCATTTCTTGGCTTTAGTATTCTTCTCCCATTTCTTTAAGTCCTCAGCAGTGCAATACGCTCTTGTCTTTGGCACCTTTACTCCTTCAGCATTTATCTTCAAGTTAGTTAGTGGACCATCGGTGACAATATCCCATAGCTCATAGTTCTCTCCTATATTGTGATCTCTCATCCTGTTTTTCCACCAAGAGTAGTATCGGCCATTAAAGAGTGGTGGCCTAACAGTGGATTGCCCTTCCCAGTTTTCAGGTGGTGCACTAATCTTGATCTTCTCCTAAGGTGTTAGCCTCTTTAAGAATAACCTGGCTCTGATACCAATTGATGTTTTATACGTCAATACCACACAAGAGGAGGTTGATTTGTGTGGTGTCCAATTTTTCGCGTGCACATATTATAGAAGGACCTGGTTCTTCTATGTGTTCCTTATACTACTGTTGCGGAACAATGAATGCAAAAATTAAAGAACACAAGTATTTTACGTGGAAAACACCTGGCTCAAAAGGTGAAAAAAACCACGACCTACTTCCCAATACGATTTTCCCAAACTCTCCACTAAGAGCCAAAAACTGCATTTACAAAATACTTTTGTAAACCTAGGATTAACTCTAATCCCGTTGTGGCAACCAGCCTCTAACTGCTGCGACAACTTCAAGTTAACTCTAACTTGAATACTCTGAGTACCTATTACAATTACCTCTAGATAAAGCCGAAAGGTACAATATAAAAACACCTACTACAATTGAACTAGAATAAAAGACAGACACTTGAAACTGGTTCTTCTATCTGGTTCATGTAGCTTCAGATTCGCACACTTGAATCACACACGAACTGCTTGCAAAATGCCTTGCTATTTTGCTCTCAATTCACGTTTAGCTTCTGCTTTTGTGCGTTACCTTGTAGAGTGAGAACATCCTACACTATATAGAGTTAGTAGATGAAGAAATAACTAGAGTTCTAATGCTACTCTTCCTTGGTGGAAGAGTTTTAGTTAATCTCAACTTCTAACTCCTTCCTTATCTTGGATAATGTTCTCGTTGAGTAAGGAGTCCTTTTCCTTATCAATTATACAATCTTTTCGATCAGGAGATATCTATTATTATGCCAGATTTCGTTTATCTCTTACATGTGCATCTCACGTGCTTTGAATCTGTCCGTGTCTATGCCTACCAGTGATGGACCTGGTTCATCCCTGAGTTCCTTTGTCAATATTCAAAACTATCCTTTACTTGGGCCAACATCCTATCATTTTCAGGTAGATGGCCCTAATTTTTTCCAGATCTTCAAATTTGTGAGGTTAAGACCTCCAACTGACTTTAGTACACACATTTTACTTCAAGAAACAAATGTTTTTCTAGTTATTTCATTTGCTCCTGACCAAATGTAGCTTCTGCAGTAAGCTTCTATGGCCTTCATCACTTTGGCAGGTATTATGAACAGCTGAGCCTAGTAAGATTGAACTCCAAACAGAACTGATTTCACCAACTGGACTCGACCATCATATGACAACTTCTTTGCTATCCATGAAGCCACCCTTGCAGTGATCTTGGATATTAATGGTTACCACTCTACCATCTTCAGCTTTCTTGTAGCCAGTGGGATCCTTAAATACCTAAAAGGTAATTTCCCTTGCCCATATCCCAGTAGTTGCTGAATATAATGTCTGAGAGGATCATATACTCCACCAAAATAGATAGCACTCTTTGACATGTTAGCTTGTAAACCCGAAGCATCTGTGAAGTTACCAAACTTTCTATGTAGTAGATCTACAGAAGTTAGATCTCATTTGGAAAACATTAGTAGGTCATCCACAAAACTCAAATGAGTGATATTCATTTTTGAACACTTAGGATGATATTTGAATAGCTTCTCATCCCTCAATTCACTAAGATTTTTGGTTAAGTACTCCATGACTATGACAAATAAGAAGGGTGACATTGGGTCCCGTTGCCTGAGCCCTCTTGCAACATCAAATGGTTTGGTTGGTTCTACATTGATTACTATGGAGTAATTAACAGTTGACACACATTCCATCACTCATCTAACAAACTTTGGAAGAAAGTGTATCTCTTCCAGCATCTACTTCAAGAACCTCCAATCTAATGTATCATAGGCTTTTTGAATATCTACCTTGATCATGCATCTTGGTGAGATGTATTTCCTTGTGTATGCCTTTACCAATTCATGTGCCAAGATCACATTGTCTGCAACGTTTCTCCCAGGAATAAATCCAGCTTGTGTTTATGCGATGATTCTAGCAATAACATTTTGTATTCTTCCTACCAGAACTTTAGCAATGATTTTATAGAGAACAGTACAACAGACAATTGGCCTATACTCTTTGATTGTAGCAGGATTAGCTACTTTTGGAATCAAAGTTATTGCAGTACAATTGATGCCTCTGAACATAGTACCTGTCATAAAGAACTCATTTACTGATTCTATAACTTCATTCTTGATAACTGGCCATGCTTTTGTATAGAATACTACATTGTATCCATCCACCCCTGGTGCTTTGTCATATCTTATAGAGCATAGTCCATCATAGATTTCTTGTTCTGTTACTATTTCACATAGCTAAAGTTGCTGAGCATGGTTCAGCTTTTTGCCTCTTCTCATGGTCTTCTTATTTACTGTTGCCACACTGGGAATTGTTGTGCCCATGAGTGACTTATAAAACTGAGTATTCTCTTCCCTTATAGCTACTGAGTCAGTCAGTCTCCTTCCATCTAGAGAATCAATCTTTGTGATTTGTTTCCTCTCCTTCATGAATGTTAAGAAGTAGCTAGTGTTAGAGTCTCCAAGTTTTTATCCACATTGCCCTCACCTTCTGTTGCATAATACTTTCTTCAATCAAGGACCACTTTTCAAGTTAACATTTTATATTCTTCTCTTCTGATGCAAGTGTATTTGTGTAATGTGTACTTATCTTGGTCTGAATCTCTTTCAGGTCTTCCCTAGCTTATTCAATCTTCATAACAATACCCTTGAACTCAGTTTCATTTAGAATCTTAAGTTTTTCTCTTAGGTCTTTCTGCTTCAGCGAAATGTTTCTCATTGTATCTACATGCAGGTTCTGTGCCTATCAATCCTCCACTATCTTAGGAAAGTTCTCATGTGTCGACCAAATATTAAATTAAAGAATTTGAATGGTGCCTTGATCTTTGGCTCCCTCAGGTTAGTATTTATCATCATAGGGCTATGATCTGAGATGTGAGGTAGTCTGTACTAAGTAGTGAGATGTCCAAACTGCATCATCCAATCTGCATTTTCCATTGCTCTGTCAATTTTACTCCAAATTATGTCTCCACCTTGTTGTTTATTTGTCCATGTGTAGTAATCTCCCTTCCATGGTAGCTCATTCAGTACCAGGTTTTGAACACATTCAACAAAGTTCTTTATCTCCATACTAGTTACTGCAGTACCATATAGTCTATTCTGTGGGCACAATATGGAATTGAAATCACCCCAGATAATCCAGGGTTTAGATACCTTTTGTGAGATTCCTGCAAGTTGTTTCCATAACCTTCACTTCCAACCAAGAGGTTGTGAGTTCGAGTCACCCCAAGAGCAAGGTGGGGAGTTCTTGGAGGGAAGGATGGCGAGGGTCTATTGGAAACAGCCTCTCTACCTCATGGTAGGGGTAAGGTCTGCGTACACACTACCCTCCCCAGACCCCACTAGTGGGATTATACTGGGTTGTTGTTGTTGTTGTTGTTATTGTTATTGTTTTCATAGCTCATTTCTCTTTTCTAGTGTGTTATATCCATACACCACTGTCATATCATAATCAATGACTTGGTTCCTGCTAACCACATCACAGTGTAATAATTGTGCTTCTTGTTGTATACTCTTTATCTGATATACAACACTATCCCAAAGTATCCAGATTCTTCCAGTAATTGCACTTGCATAATTAGCTTCAAACTCCCATCCAGGAGCTATTTTTCTACTAATTTTGCATGCATTATTCTCCTTGACTCTTGTTTCCACTAATCCAACTAAATTTACTTTATTCTCGTTATGGTATGTAGCAATTTCTTTATGTTTATACCTTTTATTTAGCTCCCTCACATTTCATGCTAGCCAAGACATTATTGATGGTATATGAATCCCCCTCCTAAATTAGAAGGGAGTAAGGATGCCACCACAGCATCATCTTGTTGCAATATTTCAAACTCATTTCTCACAGGTATAACAACTTTCACTATTTGATTCATAGGTCTGCCATTTATTTCTTTGGCTGCCTTTCCTTTCAATAACTGCTTCTCTTTGGCTTGTGGATCAATCTCTTCATTTGCCATTGTTTCTGCTGATTGTTGTGTTTGTTTGGTTGCCCCTGCATAGCTGGTACCCTGTTGATCACCAGTAGAGGTAGCTGGCATACGAGTGTCTACCTTTGGTACCCAAGTTGGAACCAGTTTTTGAGGTCTCTTCCTCCTCTCTATTGGCCTAGTTTGCTTTGGTTCCTCTTTCTTCGATTTATCTATTCTTTGCGTAACACAGTTATGCCCTATCATTAAGCATTGTTCACAATATTCAGGTTTCCATTCAAACATCACTCCCTGCTGGAATGTTTTCTCTGTAGGGTCCATCATTGTTATTTTAGATGGCAAGGCCTTAGCGACATTAACTTATATGAGCATTCGAGCAAATGATATTCTAGTTTGCTTTGATGTGCATTCATCCGCATATTTAGGAACACCAATGGCACTGGCTATTCTACTCAATGAATCTTGCTCCAACAATTCATGGGCAGATTTGAGAACTTAACCTATAAAGACAATTCTGTGAGGAACTCTGCATTGAAGTCAAAATCTGGAGTCCATTGCTTTAAAATCATAGGTCTGTTGTTAATACTATAAGGTCCTTCATACAGAATTTCATTCATGTCTACTATGCTTTAAAATTTAACAACATAGTATCCCTCCTTATGATAATAGATTCCAGGTTCCGATACAGTATTCCAGTTTTGCTGCACATATTTCTTCATGTAATTATATCCAGGTGTATCTCCTACTACATATACTATTAATGCCGACTTTCATTTATCAATCTCCTTTTCTGTTTCTTCTTTGTCAAGCTTAACAATTACAGATCCCTCAACCAATTCCGGAGGAATGTAATCAAGAGACATACCATTAGTTGCAGCACGATTACGGTTGAATAGTCCAGTCCAAGTAGGCTCTGGAGCTTGTTGCTTCATTGCTGCTTCAGCATTCTCCTTTGTTTAATCTTTGAGCTTTGGATCATTAGTACTTGTACTTGTGGTCTTTCATTTCCAGTCAATTGCGTCTTTGGTTCTCCGCTGAGGTTCAATTTCTTAACCTCGGGGTTCGATTTCACTGCCGACGCCAATGGTGAAAGAGCCGGAAAGTGAGTCGCTACTGGTGTTGTAATTCTTTGTTCTCCATTTTCTAGAGTTTCAGCTATTACCCTAGCACTTACCGAGCTCCCTACTGTAACAATTGGTTGTTTCTTCGGTCTACCTCGCCCTCTGGCCATGGCTAGATATTGCCGTTGTTGAGCACCTATATCTACACAATCTCCAATCAAATATATAATGGCCAAAGGTAACAAAAGCAGTCAATATAGTTTTCCTCATAAAATATTACTCCATCTTATTGTATTCCAAACAAAAAGTATTCTATAAAATTCAGACCAAGAAGAAGGCAGTGTCCAGAAAATTAGTACTTTACAAGATAGATCTCAGTCCTAATAAACTAAAAATGTAGAAAGCTAGCTAGAAAAATAGGGATGGGAAAAGAAAGTGAAGATTAAAAAAAAGGTAGAATGAAGCTCTCTCATTGGGGCATATCTTCCTTGATCTGCATTCTGCTTTTAACTTCAATCGCAACTAAACAAAGTCGTTGAACAGCAGGCAATAACCAGTAATACATCACGCATAGATAGATGTACTTGCTTTTTTGTCAATCCAACAACTCATTTAGAACTCGTTGCTGCTGGCTCGAACTATATATATGTGTGAAAATAGCACATCTAATAAAGAATAGAATCATGTCAAACCCGCTGCATCTAGCTCGGACTATATTAAGAACATAAATTAATAACATAGCCCGTTAACTCTAAATTCTGAATTCACCACTGATTCAGCACTCCAATTTCTGCACCCAGACCTCGTCCAGTTTATCTAAATCCAAAAAGACTGCGAGGATCAATAGCTAAATCAACGACGGATTTGAGTTCATCCCAGTTTCCATCACTAAACAAATACTCCTTTTCAGCACTTGTATTCCAAAAGCTTGAGTTTGATGATGTGATTGAAGATTGAGGCATGGTAATTATTGGTTGGCTATTTTGGTAATGTGTGTTTTTTTGATCAACTTGATAATTTTCTCCAGTTGCTGTATTATTGTTCTTGTGTGGAAACTCCATCTTCTTGAAGTTGATATTAATAGAGTGATCATCACTTGTTTCAGATTGAAGACTGCATGCTTTAGAACCTGCATCACCAAAACTTTGTTTAATAATGGGCTGCTTCCAATCTGGTGTGAATCTCTTGTAATTTGAAGTCCTCTTGAATATTCTGCATAGTGTCCAAACTTCCTGCAATTTATGATTTTCAAAAGGGTTAATACATAGTTGATAGACAAGAGAACAAAAAAAAATGGTATATTATCGCAACTTCGTGCGACGCCCTTACTTCTTGCCTCAACCTACGAGCACGGAAGAGCATGGTACCGCTACCATATATGTGAAAATTTAAGAAAAACAGTTTAAAAGTTTTGAATTTTTATTTTCGACACTCTATAACTTTGTACACATTATATTAAGCTTAAATCATAGGCCCGCTTGTGTGTGTG
>AWOL01S0039388.1:900-36524 GCA_000715115.1 Nicotiana otophora | reverse complement strand
CAGCCAGTCGGATTAGTTCAGCCGGTTATTGCGGCACAGGTCGGAGATGGGCCAACTATGTCTATGAGGCTTTATGGATATTGGACACGTTTACCAAGCTCTTTCCTATTCACTTCAGTGGTGCTCCTTCAGAGGATCCCCAGGAGTATCTTGACAGCTGTCACGAGGTTCTATGGAACAAGGGTATAGAAGAGAACAATGGGGTCGATTTTTCTGCATTTCAGATGACTCGTTCCGCCAAGAAATGGTGGAGAGATTACTTGTTGACCAGACAAGCTTGGTCGCCTGATCTTACTTGGGACCAGTTCTCTCAACTCTTTATAGAGAAGTTTCTTCCTATCACATTGAGAGATGAGCGTCGCCGTCAGTTTGAGCGCTTTTAACAGGGCAGTATGACTGTTACTCATTATGAGACCCGTTTTGTGGATTTGGCCCGTCGTGCTATTCTTCTGCTTCCCACCGAGAGAGAGAGATGGACTTGCTTAGCCTATCAGATTGCAGATGGCTAAGGAGACTGGGAGTGAGATTTCTTTTCAAGCGGCGGCTAATGTCGCCAGACGAGTCGAAATGGTTCTTACTCAGGGAGGTCAGGGGTCTAACAAGAGACCTCATCACTCCGGTAAGTTCAGAGGTGCCTCATCTAGAGGCAGGAGTACATTTGGTAGAGGCCATACTCCCAGGCCGTTTCATTCAGCGCTCTAGGCATTCCGACCAGCTAGCCTATAATGCACCACCAACTCCTCTTAGTGCACCTCCGCTCCAGAGTTATCAGGGTGGATATTCAGGTCGACAAGGTCAGTTTCAGGGTCAGCAGTCACATCAGCCGAGGTTATGTTATACTTGTGGTGATCCGAGGCACATTGCTAGAGTTTGCCCTCGGGCAACGAGAAGCTCACATCATCAGAGTTCTCGGGCCATGGTCCCAGCACCAATTGCTGCACCACCTGCTCAGCCAGCCAGAGGCAGGGGTCAGAAAGCCAGAGGTAGGGGCCAGACAGTTAGAGGTGGAGGTCAGGCGTTAGAGGTGGAGACCAGCCAGTTAGAGGTCGTCCCAGGGACGTAGTTTAGGGTGGTGGGGCCCAGCCCCGGTGTTATGCTTTCCCAGCCAAACCTGAGCCTGAGTCATCTGATGCTGTTATCACAGGTACTGTTTCAGTTTGCAGTAGAGATGCTTCAGTTCTATTTGATTCGGGATCTACTTACTCCTATGTGTCATCCTATTTTGCTTCCTATTTGGTTGTGCCCCGTGATTGTTTGAGTGCTCATGTGTTTGTATCCATACCCGTGGGAGATGCTATTGTTGTAGATCATGTTTATTGTTTGTGTGTGGTCACCATTGGGAGTCTTAAGACTCGTGTAGATCTTCTACTTCTCGACATGGTTAATTTTGATGTCATACTGGGTAAGGATTGGTTGTCACCTTATCATGAGATATTAGATTGTCATGCCAAGACAGTGACCTTAGACTTGCAGGGGTTGCCTCGATTAGACTGGAGAGGGAATTTTGGCCATTCTACCAGTAGGGTTATCTCTTATGTGAAGGCTCAGCATATGGTCGAGAAGGGGTGTCTAGCTTATTTGGCTTATGTCCGCGATTCTAGTGCGGAGGTTCCTTCTATAGATTCGGTGCCGGTTGTTCGTGAGTTTCCAGAGGTGTTTCCTGCAGACCTGCCGGGGATGCCACCCGACAAGGATATTGATTTTTGCATTGATTTGGCTCCGGGCACTCAACCTATTTCTATTCTGCCATATCGCATGGCCCCACCAGAGTTAAAAGAATTGAAGGAGCAGTTGCAAGATTTGCTTGATATGGGCTTTATTAGACCTAGTGTCTCACCCTGGGGTGCACCTGTGTTGTTTGTGAAGAAGAACGATGGATCAATGAGGATGTGTATAGATTATCGACAATTGAACAAAGTCACCATCAAGAACAAATATCCATTCCCGAAGACTGATGATTTATTTGATCAGCTTCAGGGTGCCAAGGTGTTTTCAAAGATTGATTTGAGATCTGGCTACCATCAGTTGAGGATTAGGGCATCGGATGTTCCTAAGACAGCGTTTTGGACTCGGTATGGGCATTATGAGTTTCTAGTGATGTCATTTGGGCTGACAAATGCCCCAGCAACATTCATAGATTTGATGAACCGGGTGTTCAAACCCTACTTGTATTCCTTTGTGGTTATGTTTATTGATGATATCTTGATCTACTCCCACAGTCGAAAGGAGCATCAGTAGCACCTTCAGATCATTCTTCAGACTCTGAAATATAGCCAGTTATATGCTAAGTTCTCAAAATGCGAGTTTTGGTTGAGTTCAGTTGCTTTCTTGGGTCACATTGTATCAGTAGAGGGTATTCAGGTGGATCATAAGAAGATTGAGGCAGTCCAGAACTGGCCTAGACCCACATCAGATGCAGAGATCCGTAGTTTCCTAGGTTTGGCGAGCTATTACCGTCGATTTGTGAAGGGGTTTCCATCCATAGCAGCCCCGTTGACCAGATTGACCCAGAGGGTTCCCCGTTCAGGTGGTCAGACGAGTGTGAAGTGAGCTTTCAGAAGCTCAAGACTGCTTTGACCACGACACCAGTATTGGTGTTACCCACAGGTTCAAGATCTTATACAGTATATTGTGACGTATCTCATATTGGTCTGGGTGCGGTATTGATGCACTGTGGCAATGTTATTGCATATTCTTCACGACAGCTGAAGATTCACGAGAAGAATTACCATGTTCATGATCTAGAGCTGGCAGCCATTGTTCACGCGCTGAAGATTTGGAGGAAATATCTTTACGGCGTGCCATGTGAGGTATTCACTTTTCATCGGAGCTTGCAGTATTTATTCAAGCAGAAGGAACTCGATTTGAGGTAGAGGAGGTGGCTGGAGCTATTGAAAGACTATGATATCACCATATTGTATCATCGAGGGAAGGCAATGTGGTAGCCGATGCTTTGAATAGAAAGTCAGTCAGTGTGGGTAGCCTTGCATATATTCCAGTTGGTGAGAGACCACTTGCATTGGATGTTCAGGCCTTGGCCAACCAGTTCGTGAGGTTAGATGTTTCTAAGCCCAGCCGTGTTCTAGCTTGTACAGTTGCTCGGTCTTCTTTGTTTGAGCGCATCCGAGATCGGCAGGATGACGATCCTCATTTACTTGTCCTTAGAGACACAACTTGGCACGGTGGTGCCAAGAAGGTTACTATTAGAGATGACGGAGTTTTGAGGATGCAGGTTCGTATTTGTGTGCCTAATGTGGATGGGCTTCATGAGTTGATCCTTGAGGAGGCTCACAGTTCTCGGTATTCTATTTACCCAAGCGCTGCCAAGATGTACCAGGACCTGCGACAACATTATTGGTGGAGGAGGATGAAGAGAGATATAGTTTCTTACGTGACTCAGTGCTTGAATTATCAGCAGGTGAAATATGAGCATCAAAGTACCGATGGTTTGCTTCAGCAGATGGAGATTCATGAGTGGAAGTAGGAGCGTATCACTATAGACTTTGTTGTTGGACTCTCATGGACTCAGAGGAAGTTCGACGCCGTATGGGGTATTGTGGATAGGCTGACTAAGAGCTCACTTCATTCCTGTGGTAGTTATCTATTCCTCGGAGCGGTTAGCAGAGATTTATATTCGGGTGATCGTCCGTCTTCACGGTGTGCCCGTGTATATCATTTCTGATCGAGGTACGCAGTTTTCCTCGCACTTTTGGAGGGAAGTACAACATGAGTTGGGTTCGCGGGTTGCATTGAGCACAGCATTGCATCCTCAGACGGACGGGAAATTCGAGCGTACTATTCAGATCTTGGAGGATATGCTACGTGCTTATGTTATAGAATTCGGAGGGTCGTGGAATCAGTTCTTGCCCCTTGCAGAGTTTGCCTACAATAATAGCTACCAGTCGAGCATTCTGATGGCTCCCTATAAGGCATTATATGGTAGACGGTACAGGTCGCCAGTTGGGTGGTTTGAGTCGGGGGAGGCTCGGTTGTTGGGTACAGATTTAGTATAGGAGGCCTTGGACAAGGTCAAGATTATTCAGGATCGACTTCGCGCAGCTCAGTCCAGGTAAAAGAGTTATGCCGACTGTAGAGTTCGTGATGTTGCATTCATGGTCAGAGAGAGAATGTTACTTCGGGTATCACCCATGAAGGGTGTAATGAGGTTCGGAAAGAAGGGAAAGTTGAGCCCTAGGTATATCAGACCTTTTGAGATTCTGGAGAGAGTAGGAGAAGTGGCTTACAGGCTTGCGTTTCCACCTAGTTTATCAGCTGTTCATTCGGTATTCCATGTGTCCATGCTTCGAAAGTATCACGGCGATTCGTCCCATGTGTTAGATTTCAGCTCTATCCAATTGAACAAGGATTTAACTTACGAGGAGGAGCCGGTGGCAATTCTAGCTCGGCAAGTTCGCTAGTTGAGATCAAAGAGTTACCCTTCAGTTCAAGTGTAGTGGAGCGGTCAGCCTATTGAGGCAGCTACTTGGGAGTCCGAGTCCGATATGCAGAGTAGATATCCCCACCTTTTCACCAGCCCAGGTACTTTTCTATGTCCGTTCGAGGATGAACGGTTGTTTTAGAGGTGGAGAATGGGATGACCCAAAAGGGTCATCTTATGTTTTAGAACTCAAATCTACGCTCTTAAGCCTTAAAAATGTCATTTTTACCCTCGATTTGCATGTGCAGTCCGGGTAGGTTTCTGAAAAGCTTTTATGTTGAAAACTAATAAAAATAAGATGTTTTTCCTTAAAAGTTAATTTTAGTTGACTTTGGTAAATATTTTTGGTAAACGGGCCTGGATCCGTGCTTTGACAGTTCCGGTAGGTCCGTATAGAATTATGGGACCTGGGCGTATGCCCGGAATCAAATTCGGAGGTCCCTAGCTTGAATTATGAATTTTTGATGCAAATTAAAAGTTTGGAAATTATTTGTTTTTAAGAATTGATTGTTATTTGGCATTGTTAGTATCAGGTTCGTATTTTGGTTCTGGAGCCCGATATAGGTTCATTATGATATTTAAGACCTGTCTGTGAAATGTGGTGAGAAACGGAGTTGATTTGGCGTAATTCAGACGTCCAGTTGAGAAAATAGAAATTTTAAAGTGTTCTTGAGAATTTCATTTGATTTGGTGCTACATTCGTAGTTCTAGGTGTTATTTTGGCGATTTGATCGCGCGAGCAAGTTTGTATGATGTTTTTAGACTTGTGTGCATGTTTAGTTTGGAGCCCCGAGGGCTCGGGTGAGTTTCGGATAGGCCACGGCATGTTTTGGACTTTGAAAATCTGGTATTTTGCTGCAGCAGGTGTTCTGGCATGTCCTTCTTCGCGTTCGCGAAGGTGCTCTCGCGAACGCGAAGAGTAAACTGGGCAGTTGAAGTTTTCTTCTTCGCTAACGCGAAGGCTTTGTCATGAATGCGAAGCGATGGGGGCGTTACCCTTCGCGAACACGACCATCTCTTCGCGAACGCGTAGTGTTAGGCACACCTGGGGGAGGGTTGGTCGTTCCTTCATCACAAATGCGAGGAATGCCTCGCGAACGTGAAGGCCAGGGGAGAGTAACCATCATGAACGCGAGCAGGATATCGCGAACGTGAAGGCTTGGCTACTAGTACCCTTCGTGAACGCGACACTGGCCTCGCGAATGCGATGCTCACTGTCGCCCAGTGCATAAAACAGAATCAAACACGAGTTTAAGCCATTTCTTCAACATTTTTCAAGAACCAAACGGGGTAGAGGCGATTTTAAGAGTCATTTTCTTCCCCAAAGTGTTGGTAAGTGATTCTAAACCATTTTCTTTCAATTACCCATTACATTTCTTGAATTATCAACCTACAATCTAGAGTTGTCATGGTAGAATTAGGGGTTAGGGCAGAAACTAGGAATTTCGGAAATTTGGGGATCTAGACCTCAATTTGAGGTCGAATTCTAAAACCAATTATATATTCGGGCTCGGGGGTGAATGGGTAAATGGATTTTGGTCCGAACCTTGAGTTTTGACCAAGTGGGCCCGCGGTCGATTTTTTGACTTTTTGGAGGAAAATTTGAGAAATTTAATTTATGCAATATCATTGATTCCTTTAGCAGTATTTGATATTATTGAGTTATTTTTGAATAGATACGAGTGGTTTGGAGGTGAATCCCAAAGGAAAAGTTGTGATTGAGAATTAAGTGGCCTTCAGAGTGAGGTAAGTGTTGTGTCTAACCCTGACATGAGGAAATTAGGAACCTTAGATTACTTGCTAAGTGAAATCCATGTGAGCGGCATATATTTGAGGTGATGAGTACTTATGCGCCGCCAATTTACTTGTTTTCCATGTTTCTCTATTTTTCTTATATTGTCTCTTTCCTATGCCAAATTGCTACATGTTATACTAGTATTGTTCAGTTTATCATTCTTATCATGTTTATGGATTTTCTCGTGATGATTGAGTTTTTATTTCAAAGTTGAGATTGATATTATGGAACCAAATGTTGAAGTAAGGTTTGTACTTGTTATTGTATCTCCATGTTGTTATTTATGCATTGCATTATGGTAAGGGAGAGTGTTAATGCACGAAGGGTGATGTCGTGCCATATTGTGAGTGTTAATGCACGAAGGGTGATGCCGTGCCATATTGTGAGTGTTAATGCACGAAGGGTGATGCCGTGCCATGATATAACAGTTAATGTACGAAGGGTTATGCCGTGCCGTTTCTATTAATTTTATGGTGAGATTGAGAGTAAAAGCATGAAGGGTGATGCCGTGCATTTTTCCTTACTGTATTCACTATTCCTGCTGATTCATGGTATATTGACTGCTCCGGTGATCATTCTGTTGTAGTTCTTTATCTTGTATTCCCCTCAGTATGTTCCCCTCCCGACAATTCCTGTTTAGTTCTTCATTTCTGTTATTTGTATATACACTATTAAATTGTACAAATTGATTTGTAGGTGCCTTGCCTTAGCCTCGTCACTACTTCGTCGAGGTTAGGCTCGACACTTACAAGTACATGGGGTCGGTAGTACTGATGATGTACTCTGCACTTTCTGTGCAGATTTTGATGCTGGCTCAGGTTGATCGAGATTTTGTTGTTGGTCCGATGTCCGGAGACTCAAGGTAGATCTGTCGGCTTCACAGACCTTGAAGTCCCCGTCTATCTTTTATGCCCTAGTGTTTTCTTTCATTCAGACAGTTGTATTTCTTTCAGACTATTACTTGTATTGAATTTTAGAATGCTTGTGAATTGTGACTCCAGATCTGGGTGGCAGTAATTAATACAGTTTTATGATATTCCACACTTATTATATTTCATCTTAGTTAATTATTGTTAATTACTGAATGTGAATAAGAAATTGGTTTAATGATTCTCTAACGTTGGCTTTCCTAGCAAGTAAAATCTTAGTCGTCATCACGGTCCCGTCGGTGGGAGATTTCGGGTCGTGACACTTCATCTCATACGAATCCACTTCCAAACAGCTCAAAACTAGCCAAAAGCAACTCAAAAACATTAAATAATACCAAGGAAACCAATCTAAACGTTAAAGGTCAAATCTTTAATCAAAACTCAAAGTAAACCCAAAAAGTCAACTCGGGAACACACCTCGAAACCCGAAACAACTATTACTCGTAGTAATCTGTGACGTGAATATTATTTTTGCACATTATTTCCTTTCATACTTGTCAACGTGATTATTACTTGTAACGATCCACTCGGTCGTTTTGAGTATTTGCACTCACTTCGGTGGTTTGAGGTCATGAGTAGTTTCATATGGTGTATTGACTTGCGTGTATCATCTGTTTTGGTCTTCGAGTTGTTTGAAATTAATTTGGAAGAATAATTCCTAATAGGAAGCTTTTAAGTTAAAAGAGTTGACCAAGTTTGACTTTTGTATATCTGAACCCGTATCAGAGTCTTGATGGTTTCATTAGGTCCGGATGGTGATTTTGCGTATGCTCGAATTTTCATTTGGATGTTTCTAGAAGGTTTCAGTACTATTTGACGAAAATTGGCAATTTGAAGGTATGGAAAGTTCATAGGTTTGAACCGGGAGTTGACTTCAATTTTATCAGATTTGGATTATTATTTCGAGAGTTGGAATAGTTTTGATATGTCATTTGGAACTTGTATGCAAAATTTGGGTTCATTCGGATTGGTTAGGCTTGAATCGGACGCTTTGTTCGAAGTTTGAAGTTTATGAATTTAAGAGATTGATCTTGACCGACGATACATGGTTTTGATATTATTATGTGGCATTTATATCCTCGAGCAGGTCCGTATTATTATTTAAGACTTACTGGTATGTTGGACGGGGGAGGGGGCCCTGAGGGGCTCGGGTGAGTTTTGGATAGGTTTGCGTTGTGTTGCGCTCGTTTTTGATATTGCGACGTCATTTTTTTAAGCATAAGTGAAACCATATTTAACAAATGAGCTCCAAATTTTTGTTTGAAGCATTAGATCCGTATCATAATTATGAAGCCATAGCAAAAAGAATAGTCAAATTTGGACATAGTATGAGGGAGTTATGCTCACTTTAGTGTTGGAGAAGAAAACTGGTGCTGGTGCTTCGCGGATGCAAAATTGGATCCACATCTGCGATCCCGCATATGTGAAAATGGTCCGCAAAAGCGGAAATGATAGCTAAAAAACCGCAAGTGCATATTTGTGGGCACAACATCGAACATTTCCGTGTATAAAAATAATTAGACTGCGTTCTTTTGGTATTTTGAGCATATCTTGAGTTCTAGAGCTTCGATCGAGGTGATTTGTGCGACGCTCTTCTCGCTTTTTTGTGGGGGTAAGTATCTAACCTCAATTGTTGTATTTTAACATAATAACAGTAGTTTATTTGTGAACATACCTATATTTTGATTGGAGAATTGGAGGTTTTTATCAAAAATGTTTCTAAAGAGAATAATTGGGTTTTGAATATCGATTCAGAGTCGGAAATGGATGGAATTAGTATAGTTTGACACATAATTGAATGGGTTTTTGTAATTTATAAGTTTTTTCGGGTTCCGAGGTGTGTTCCCGAGTTGACTTTTTGGGTTGACTTTGAGTTTTGATTAAAGATTTGACCTTTAATGTTTAGATTGGTTTCCTTGGTATTATTTGATGTTTTTGAGTTGCTTTTGGCTAGTTTTGAGCTGTTTGGAAGTGGATTCGTACGAGATGGAGTGTCACAACCCAAAATTTCCCACCGACGGGACCGTGATGGCGCCTAACATTTCACTTGCTAGGCAAGCCAACGTTAAAGAATCATTAACCAATTCCTTATTTCCATTCAGTAATTAACAATAATTAACTAAGATGGAATATATGAAGTGCGGAATATCATAAAACTGTATTAATTACTACCACCCGGATCTGGAGTCACAATTCACGAGCATTTTAAAATTTATTACAAGTAATAGTCTGAAAGAAATACAACTATCTGAATGAAAGAAACAGTAGAACAAAAAAGATAGACGCGGACTTCAAGGTCTGTGTACGCCGACAGATCTACCTGGAGTCTTCGGACAGCGGACCAATAGAAAAATCTCGATCAACCCGAGCCGGTATCAAAATCTGCACAGAAAGTGTAGAGTGCAGTATCAGTACAACCGACCCCATGTACTGGTAAGTGTCGAGCCTAACCTCGACGAAGTAGTGACGATGCTAAGGCAAGGCACCTACAAATCAACCTGTACAATTTAACAGTGTATATACACATAACAGAAATGAAGAACTAAACACGAAATTCAGGAGGGGAACTTACTTAGGGGAATACAAGATAAAAGACTACAACAGAATGATCATCGGAGCAATCAATATACCATGAATCAACAGGAATAGTGAATACAATAAGGAAAAAGGCACGACACCACCCTTCATGCTTTTACTCTCAATCTCACCATAAAATTAATAGAAACGGCACGGCATCACCCTTCGTGCATTAACTCTCATATCATGGCACGGGATCACCCTTCGTGCATTAACACTCACAATATGGCACGGCATCACCCTTCGTGCATTAACACTCACAATATGGCACGACATCACCTTTCGTGCATTAACACTCACAATATGGCACGACATCACCCATCGTCCATCAACACTCACAATATGGCACGACATCACCCTTCGTGCATTAACACTCTCCCTTACCATAATGCAATGCATAAATAACAACAGGGAGATAGAATAACAGGTACAAACCTTACTTCAACATTTGGTTCCATAACATCAATCTCAACTTGGAAACAAAAACTCAATTATCACACATAGCAATTAGGCATAGGAATGAGACAATATAAAATAAACTGAGAAACATGGAAAAACAGGTAAATTGGCGGCGCATAAGTACTCGTCATCTCACATATACGCCGCTCACATGAATTGTACTTAGCAAGTAATCTAAGGTTCCTAATTCCCTCAAGTCAGGGTTAAACACAACACTTACATTGCTCTGAAGGCCACTTAATTCTCAATCACAACTTTTCCTTTGGAATTCACCTCCAAACCGCTCTTATCTATTCAAAAATGACTCAATAATATCAAATATTGCTTAAGAAATCAATTATATTACATAAATTAAATTTTCCCAAAGTTTCCTCCAAGAAGTCGAAAAATCGATCCCGGGACAGCTTGGTCAAAACCCGAGGTTCGGACCAAAATCCTTTTACCCATTCACCCCCGAGCCCTAATATGTAATTAGTTTTGGAATCTGACCTCAAATTGATGTCTAAATCCTCAAATTTTGAAATTCCTAAGTTCTACCCAAAAATCCTAATTTCACTATAAAACTTCTAGATTCTAGGTTGAAATCTTGTTATAAGATGTAAAAGATTGAAAGAAAAGAGTTAGGAATCACTTACCTATGATTTGGGGAAGATTTGGTCTTTGGAAAATCGCCTCTTACCGTTTAGGGTTTTGAAAATATGAAAAATGGATGAAAAATCCCTTCTAAGTCCCTTTTACTCAGTTGCAAGTGTCGCAATTGCGACCTGAGCTTCACAAATGCGAAGAAACACTCGCAATTGAGAATCACTTCATAGTCCCGCTGCCTTCGCAAATGCGAGGAAAGTGTCGCATTTGCGACCACTGAATCTTCGCAAATGTGACTAAATGATCGCATTTGCGATCACTGCCCTTCCCCGACTCCCTTCGCAATTGCGAGAATTGCTGGCCTAGGCTTTTCTTCGCAATTGCAATAAAATCTCGCAATTGCCATACTTGCTTGGTTGGCATTTTCCATGCCTGATCTCGCAATTGCGAGATCAAAGGCCTGCAACAGGTTAAGTTATACCAGCAAAATTATCTAAGTTCAAAACATCCCGTGGCCTATCCGAAACTCACCCAAGCCCTCGGGGCTCCAAACCAACCATGCACGCAAGTCTAAAAATATCATACGAACTTGCTCGCGTGATTAAATCGCCAAAATAACGCCTAAAACTACGAATTTAGTACCAAATCAAATGAAATTCTCAAGAACACTTTAAAATATCTATTTTCTCAACTGGACGTCTGAATCACATCAAATCAACTCCGTTTCTCAATAAATTTCACAGGCAAGTCTTAAATATCATAATGAACCTGTACCGGGCTCCGGAACCAAAATACGGACCCGATACTCCATGCCAAATATCAATTAATTCTTAAAAACAATTAATTTCCAGACTTTTAATTTTCATCAAAAATTCATAACTCAAGCTAGGGACCTCCGAATTCAATTCCGAGCATACGCCCAGGTCCCATAATTTGATACGGACCCACCAGGACAATCAAAACATGGATCCGGGCCCGTTTACCAATAATGTTGACCGAAATCAACTAAAATCAACTTTAAGACATAAATTCTTATTTTCATCAATTTTCAACATAAAAGATTTTCGGAAACTTGCCCGGACTGTGCACACAAATCGAGGAGGGTAAAAATGAATATTTTAAGGCTTAAGAGCGCAGATTCAAGTTCTAAAACATAAGATGACCTTTTTGGTCATCACATTCTCCAGCTCTAAAACAATCGTTCATCCTCGAACGGACATAGAAAAGTACCTGGGCTGGTGAAAAGGTGTGGATATCTACTCCGCATATCGGATTCGGACTCCCAAGTAGGTGCCCCAATAGGCTGACCTCTCCACTGCAGTCGAACTGAAGGGTAACTCTTTGGTCTCAACTTGCGAACTTGCCGGGCTAGAATTGCCACCTGCTCCTCCTCGTAAGTCAAATCCTTTTCCAACTGGACAGAGCTGAAATCTAACACATGGGATGGATCGCCGTGATACTTTAGAAGCATGAACACATGGAATACCGGATGAACAACTGCTAAACTAGGTGGCAACGCAAGCCTGTAAGCCACCTCTCCCACTCTCTCCAAAATCTCAAAAGGTCCGGTATATCTAGGGCTCAACTTGCCCTTCTTTCCGAACCTCATTACACCCTTCATGGGTGATACCCGAAATAATACTCTCTCTCCGACCATGAATGCAACATCACGAACTCTACGATCGGCATAACTCTTCTGCCTGGATTGAGATGTGCAAAATCAATCCTGAATAATCTTGACCTTATCCAAGGCATCATGTACTAAGTCTGTGCCCAACAACCGAGCCTCTCCCGGCTCGAACCACCCAACTGGTGACCGATACCACCTACCATATAATGCCTCATAGGGAGTCATCTGAATGCTCGACTGGTAGCTGTTGTTGTAGGCGAACTGTACAAGGGGCAAGAATTGATCCCACGATCATCCGAAGTCTATAACATAAGTGCAGAGCATATCCTCCAAGATTTGAATAGTACGTTCGGACTGCCCGTCCGTCTGAGGATGGAATGTTATGCTCAACTCAACCCGCGTACCCAACTCATGTTGTACTTCCCTCCAAAAGTGTGAGGTAAATTTCGTACTTCGATTAGAAATGATAGGCATGGGCACATCGTGAAGATGGACGATCTCACGAATATAAATCTCTGCTAACCGCTCCGAGGAATAGGTAACTGCCACAGGAATGAAGTGGGCTGACTTAGTCAGCCTATCCACAATAACCCAAACTGCATTGAACTTCCTCTGAGTCCTTGGGAGTTCAACAACAAAATCCATAGTGATACGCTCTCACTTCCACTCAAGAATATCTAACCTCTGAAGTAAACCACCAGGTCTCTGATGCTCACACTTTACCTGCTAGCAATTTAGGCACCGAACTACATAAGCAACTATATCCTTTTTCATTCTCCTCCACCAATAATGTTGCCGCACATTTTGATACATTTTGGCCGTACCTGGATGAATAGAATACCTGGAATTGTGTGCTTCTTCAAGAATTAATTCACGAAGTCCATCCACATTAGGCACACAAATATGATCCTGCATCATTTAAACTCCGTCATATCCAACAGTAACCTGCTTGGCACCACCGTGCCGCACTGTGTCTCTAAGGACAAGTAAATGAGGATCGCCATCCTGCTGATCTCTGATGCGCTCAAACAAACAAGACCGAGCAACTGTACAAGCTAGAACACGACTGGGCTCAGAAACATCCAACCTCACGAACTAGTTTGCTAAGGCCTGAACATCCACTGCAAGCGGTCTCTCACCAACTGGAATATTTGCAAGGCTACCCATACTGACTGACTTTCTACTCAAAGCATCGGCCACCACATTGGCCTTCCCGGGATGAAACAATATGGTGATATCATAGTCTTTCAATAGCTCCAGCCATCTTCACTGCCTCAAATTGATTTCCTTCTGCTTGAACAAATACTGCAAGCTTTGATGATTAGTGAATAACTCACATGGCACGTTGTAAAGATAGTGCCTCTAAATCTTCATCGCATGAACAATGACTGCCAGCTCTAGATCATGGTAATTCTTCTCGTGAACCTTCAATTGCCGCGATGAATATGCAATTACCTTGACATCTTGCATTAATACTGCACCAAGACCAATACCATATGCGTCACAATATACTGTATAAGATCCTGAACCTGTGGGTAACACCAATACCGGTGCCGTGGTCAAAGCTGCATTGAGATTCTGAAAGCTCGCTTCACACTCGTCTGACCACCTGAACGGGGCACCCTTCTGGATCAATCTGGTCAATGTGGCTGCTATGGATGAAAACCCCTCCACAAATCGACGGTAATAGCCAGCCAAACCCAGGAAACTACGAATCTCTGTAGCTGATGCGGGTCTAGGCCAGTTCTGGACTGCCTCAATCTTCTTAGGATCCACCTGGATACCATCTATTGATACAACGTGACCCAAGAAAGCAACTGAACTCAACCAAAACTCACATTTTGAGAATTTAGCATATAACTGGCTGTCTTTCAGAGTCTGAAGAACGATCCGAAGGTGCTGCTCATACACCTCTCGACTGTGGGAGTAGATCGAGATATCATCAATAAACACAACCATAAAGGAATCCAAGTAGGGTTTGAACACCCGGTTCATCAAATTCATGAATGCTGCTGGGGAATTTGTCAGCCCAAATGACATCACTAGAAACTCATAATGCCTATACCGAGTCCGAAACGCTGTCTTAGGAACATCCGATGCCCTAATCCTCAACTGATGGTAGCCAGATCTCAAATCAATCTTTGAAAACACCTTGGCACCCTGAAGCTGATCAAATAAATCATCAATCCTCGGGAATGGATATTGGTTCTTGATGGTGACTTTGTTCAATTGCCGATAATCTATACACATCCTCATCGATCTATCTTTCTTCTTCAGAAACAACACAGGTGCACCCTAGGGCGAGACACTAGGTCTAATGAAGCCCTTATCAAGAAAATCTTGCAATAGCTACTTCAATTCTTTCAACTCGTGCGGGGCCATACGATATGGCGGAATGGAAATAGGCTGAGTGCCCAGAGCTAGATCAATGGAGAAATCAATATCCCTGTCGGGTGGCATCCCCGGCAGGTCTGCAGGAAACACCTCTGGAAACTCACGAACAACCGGCACCGAATCTATGGAAGGAACCTCCGCACTAAAATCGCGGACGTAAGCCAAATAAGCTAGACACCCCTTCTCGACCATATCCCGAGCCTTCACATAAGACATAACCATGCTGGTAGAATGGCCAAGATTCCTTCTCCACTCTAATCGAGGCAACCCCTGCAAGGCTAAGGTCACCGTCTTGGCGTGGCAATCTAATATAGTATGATAAGGTGACAGCCAATCCATACCCAGTATGAAATCAAAATCAACCATATCAATAAGTAGAAGATCTACACGAGTCTCAAGACTCTCATTGGTGACCACACATGAACGATAAACGCGATCTACAATAATAGAATCTCCTACTGGTGTGGACATATATACACAAGAGCACTCAATAAATTACGGGGCACATCCAAATATGAAGCAAAATAGGATGACACATAAGAGTAAGTAGATCCCGGATCAAATAGAAATGAAGCATCTCTACTACAAACTAAAACAGTACCTGTGATAACAGCGTTAGATGACTTAGCCTCAGGTTTGGCTGGGAAAGCATAACACCGGGGATGGACCCCACCACCCTGAACTACGTCCTTGGGACGACCTCTAACTGGCTGGTCTCCACCTCTAACAACCTGACCTCCTCCTCTACTAGTCTGGCCTCTACCTCTGGCTGCTTGACCCCTGCCTTTAGCTGGCTGAGCAGGTGGTGCAGCAATTGGTGCCGGAACCATGGCACGAGAACTCTAATGCTGTGAGATGCCTGTTGCTCGAGGGTAAAATCTAGCAGTATGTCTCGGATCACCACAAGTATAACATAACCTCGGTTGCGGTGACTGCTGACCCTGAAACTGATCTTGTCGGCCCAAATAACCACCCTGATAACTCTAGAGTGGAGGTGCACTAATAGGAGCTGGTGATGCACTGTAGGCTAGCTTGTCAGAATAATGCATCAGAGGGCCACGACCACTTGAGGCACCGTGGGATGCCTGAAGCGCTGAATGAAATGGCCTGGGAGGATGGCCTCTACCAAAAGTACTCCTGCCTCTAGATGAGGCACCGCTGAACTCTCTGGAATGATGAGGTACCTTGTCAGACCCCTGACCTCCATGAGTAAGAACCATTTTGACCGTCTGGCGACATTAGCATCCGCATGAAAAGCAATCTCACTCCCAGTCTCCTTAGCTATCTACGATCTGATTGGCTGAGCAAGTCCATCAATAAACCTCCTTACCCTCTCTCTCTCTCAGTGGGAAGCAGAAGAATGGCATGAAGGGTCAAATCCACAAAACGAGTATCATACTGAGTAACATTCATACTGCCCTACTGGACACGCTCAAACTGATGGCGACACTCCTCTCTCAATATGATAGGCAGAAACTTCTCTATGAAGAGCTGAGAGAACTGGTCCCAAGTAAGAGCAGGCAACCCAGCTGGTCTGGTCAACAAGTAATCTCTCCACCATTTCTTGGCGGAACCAGTCGTCTGAAATACAGCAAAATTGACCCCATTGGTCTCCACTATACCCATGTTTCGTCGAACCTCGTGACAGCTGTCAAGATATTCCTGGGGGTCCTCTGAAGGAGTACCACTGAAGTGAACAGGAAAGAGCTTGGTAAACCTGTCCAATCTCCATAAAGCCTTAGAAGACATAGCTGGTCTATCTCCGACCTGTGCCACCATAATCGGCTGAACTAATCCGACTGGCTGAGATGCTAGAGCCTGATATTGGGGAGCTATCTGCTTTGGAGTGGGAGTGGTAGGAGTCTGGGCTCCTCCTCCAGCCTGAGCGACTGCTGGTGCCATGGGAAATGCGCCAGTCTGGGCCACATTCTCCATAAGGCTCACCAAACGGACCAATGCGTCCTGAAGTACTGGGGTAGCAATGAACCCCTCCGGAACCTGAGCTGGTCCGGCAGGAACAGTCTGGGCTGGAACCTCCTCGTCAAGCTCTATCTGAGGCTCCACTACTAGGGCTGCTACTCGGGCTCTAGGCTGAGCCCTGACCTTGTCTCGGCCTCTGGCACGACCTCGGCCTCGACATCTGCCCCGCGTAGGAGCTGCCAGTGGAGGCCTTAGCTACTGCTCAGCTAAGGAAGCGCTACGTGTTCTCGCCATCTATGATAGAATAAGAGTAGATGAGTTCAATAAGCATTGAGAAAATAAAATCACACGACAGAGAAGAATAGAAGTGAAACTTGTTCCTAAACTTCATAGCCTCTGGAAGATAAGCACAGACGTCTCCGTACCGATCCTCCAAACTCTACTAAGCTTGCTCGTGAATCGTGAAACCTAGGCAACCTAGTGCTCTGATACCAACTGTCATGACTCAAAATTACCCCCCCCCCACGGGACCGTGATGGCACCTAATATTTCACCTGCTAGGCAAGCCAACATTAGAGAATCATTAACCAATTCCTTATTTCCATTCAGTAATTAACAATAATAAATTAAGATGAAATATATTAAGTGCGGAATATCATAAAACTGTATTAATTACTACCACCCGGATCTGGAGACACGGTTCACGAGAATTCTAGAATTTACTACAAGTAATAGTCTGAAAGAAATACAACTATCTGAATGAAAGAGACGGTAGAACAGAAAAGATAGACGGGGACTTCAAGGAATATGTACGCCGACAGATCTACTTTGAGTCTCCGGACAGCGGACCAATAGCAAAATCTCGATCAACTCGAGCCGGTATCAAAATCTGCACAAAAAGTGCAGAGTGCAGTATCAGTACACCGGACCCCATGTTCTCGTAAGTGTCGAGCCAAACCTCGACGAAGTAGTGACGGGACTAAGACAAGGCACCTACAAATCAACATGTACAATTTAACAGTGTATATACACAAACAGAAATGAAGAACTAAACAGGAAATGTCGGGAGGGGAACATACTGAGGGGAATACCAGATAAAGGACTACAACAGAATGATCACCGGAGCTGTCAATATACTATGAATCAACAAGAATAGTGAATACAGTAAGACAAAATGCATGGCATCACCCTTCGTGCTCNAAAATGCACGGCATCACCCTTCGTGCTTTTACTCTCAATCTCACCATAAAACATCAATAGAAACGGCACGGCATCACCCTTCGTGCATTAACTCTCATATCGTGGCACGACATCACCCTTCGTGCATTAACACTCACAATATGGCACGACATCACCCTTCATGCATTAACACTCACAATATAGCACAATATGGCACGACATCACCCTTCGTGCATTAACACTCACAATATGGCACGGCATCACCCTTCGTGCATTAACACTCTTGCTTATCATAATACAATGCATAAATAACAACAGAGAGATAGAACAACAAGTACAAACCTTACTTTAACATTTGGTTCCATAACATCAATCTCAACTTTGAAACAAAAACTCAATTATCACCAGAAAATCCGTAAACACGATAAGAACAATAAATTGAACAACACTAGTATAACACATAGCAATTAGGCATAGGAATGAGACAATATAAGAAAAACTGAGAAACATGGAAAAACAGGTAAATTGGCAGCGCATAAGTATTCGTCACCTCACATATACGCCGCTCGCATGAATTTCACTTAGCAAGTAATCTAAGGTTCCTAATTCCCTCAAGTCAGGGATAGATACAACACTTACCTTGCTCTTAAGACCACTTAATTCTCAATCACAGCTTTTCCTTTGGAATTCACCTCCAAACCACTCTTATCTATTAAACATGACTTATTAATATCAAATATTGCTTAAGAAATCAATTATATTACATAAATTAAATTTTTCCAAAGTTTCCTCCAAGAAGTCGAAAAGTCGACCCCGGGCCCGCTTGGTCAAAACTCGAGGTTCGGACCAAAATCCTTTTGCCTATTCACCCCGAGTCCTAATATGTAATTCGTTTTGGAATCCGACCTCAAATTGAGGTCTAAATTCTCAAATTTCGAAATTCCTAAGTTCTACCCAAAAATCCTAATTTCACAAATATTCTAGATTCTAGGTTAAAATCTTATTATAAGATGTAAAAGATTGAAAGAAAAGAGTTAGGAATCACTTACCTATGATTTGGGGAAGATTTGGTCTTTGGAAAATCGCCTCTTACGGTTTAGGGTTTTGAAAATATGAAAAATGGATGAAAAATCCCGTCTAAGTCCCTTTTACTCAGCTGTAGGTATCGCAATTGAGCTTCGCAAATGCGAAGGAACACTCGCAATTGAGAATCCATTCATAGTCCCTCTTCCTTCACAAATGCGAGAAAAGTGTCGCATTTGCGACCACTGAATCCTCGCAAATGCGACTAAATAATCGCATTTGCGATCACTGCCCTTCCCCGACTCCCTTCGCAAATGCGAAAGAAAACTCGCAATTGTGAGAACTGCTGGCCTAGGCTTTTCTTTGCAATTGCGATAAACCCTTGCAATTGCCATACCTGCTTGGTTGGCATTTGCGATGCATGATCTTGCAATTGCGAGATCAGAGGCCTGCAACAGGTTTAGTTATACCAGCAAAATGTTCTAAGTTCAAAACATCTCGTGGCCTATCCGAAACTCACCCGAGCCCTCGGGGCTCCAAAACAACTATGCACGCAAGTCTAAAAAGATCATACAAACTTGCTCGCGCTATCAAATCACCAAAATAACACCTAGAACGGCGAATTTAGTACCAAATCAAATGGAATTCTCAAGAACACTTTAAAAATTCTATTTTCTCAACTGGACATCCGAATCACGTCAAATCAACTCCGTTTCTCACTAAATTTCATAAACAAGTCTTAAATATCATAATACACCTGTACAGGGCTCCGGAACCAAATTACGGACCCTATACTAACAATGTCAAATATCAATCAATTCTTAAAAATAATTAATTTCCAAACTTTTAATTTTCATCACAATTTCATAACTCAAGCTAGGGACCTCCGAATTCAATTCCGGGCATACGTCCAGGTCCTATAATTTGATATGGACCCACCAGAACCATCAAAATATGGATCCAGGCCCGTTTACCAAACATGTTGACCGAAGTCAACTAAAATCAACTTTTAAGGTATAAATTCTTATGTGTATCAATTTTCAACATAAAAGCTTTCCGAAAACCTGCCCGGATTATGCACGCAAATTGAGGAGGGTAAAAATGAGATTTTTGAGGCTTAAGAGCGCAGATTCGAGTTCTAAAACATAAGATGACCTTTTGGGTCATCACATGGAGGTTCTAGAGTATTAGTTGGATTTCTCGGTATTTGATTTGACTTGTTCGAGGTAAGTAACATTTCTAAACTTTGAATTAAGGGTAATTATCCCTAGGAACCATGTTATTTGTGATGTGTTGGGGTGACACACATGGTAGGTGACGAGCATGTGGGCGTGCACCGGGATAATCATGACCTGGGTTGATTTTTAGACTATGTTGCCATCATGTCTTGTTTTATCCGTGTTGTTCCTACTTTTTAGATTAACTGAACTATGATTCATGTTAGAATTCATATTTAGGCTATGTGGTTATTTGATTGAGACTTAATGAAGTTATTGATGTTGTTTTGAGTTAGCTGATTTAACTGTAATTATACACTCAGTCATGGTTCTTCATTTGCATATCATATCTCAGTCTTTGTTCACCATTCATTGTTACATAGCTTGTTATCATTGTTTTTCCATATGTTAAGTTATTAGGCTGAGCAGTATGAGATTATGAGCCCTTAAGACTTGAAAGGTTGATGATTGAGGTGGGCCTTAGAGCCATGTTGAGAGTGTTATTGTGGATCTAGCTGCATGCCGCAATAGGCCATATTGGCTTTTGATTAATGCTTGGGCATGAGCCACCCCTCCAGCGTCTGACATACCAGCAATGAGCGCATGTACAGTGATATACGTACACGTGCTTTGGTGAGGGGCTTCGAGGCCAGACACCTGTACAGTGCTGAGTAATTGTGTATGGGTGATGATGTGGGCATTTGAGACAGACAACTTGAGTATGTTGAGAATGAGAGCACCTGGGGATACCACCGTGAAATCATTCATTTGACATGCAGACTTGACATGTAGGCATACAGATGCATTCTCCCCATGCTAGACGGTAATGTGACATTTGATGATTTGATATGTGCATAGAGATATAGATTCCTCATGCTAGATGGTACATGATAATTGATGATTTGAGATGTAGGCAAATAGATGTAATTTCTTCATGCTAATTGGTAAACAAAAATTCTGATTTGAGGTAAGGAAATAGGAAACAAATATAGTTCTTTTGATTAATTAATTATAGTGGTAAGATTTGGATTTAACTGTTATACCTGGAAAGCATGTCTACTTTTCTGTAATTGTGAACGAGCTGAGCATAATATCTGTTGAGTTATTGCTTTTACTACCTTCATTATATTATTATGAGTTAATATTGGTATTGGTGTTGGACTCTGACTATTTTTGAGCTCATAACTGCTTTCAACCTGAGGTTAGGTTTGTTACTTATTGAGTACACGGGGTCAGTTGTACTCATACTATACTTATGCACCTTGCGTTCAAATCTTGGAGTTGATGTTGATGTGTATGGCGGGAGCCGGCATTGAAGATGTACATGTATTCTGGTTATAGCCTCCACTTGTCCTTGGTAGCTTTAGATTTGCAAATCTGCTTATGTATATTTCGAACAGATGATGTATTTATTTCATCCAAGCCTTGTAAATTCTAAGTCTTATAAGCTCATGACTTATACTACAAATTCTTTGGAGTTTGAATAGAAATTCAGTCTTTTTACTTATTTACTCTGATTATTTTCATATGAGATGTGTTGAATATTACTTGGCTTACCTAGAGGGTTGGGTTAGGTTCCATCATGACTAGTTGGATTTTGGATTTTGATAAGTTGGTATCAGAGCTCTAGGTTCATAGGCTATATGAGTTATGAGTAAATCTGTAGTAGAATCTTGCAGATCGGTATGATGACGTCCATACCTATCTTCGAGAGTCTAAAGGGAATGTAGGAAAATTTCCCATCTTTCTTTTTTTATCGTGCGACATTGATTCGGCTTGAAGTGTATTTCTTTGAACTCCTCCCACTAACTCATACTTAATGTTGAGAACTTGGTATCGTGGATGAGGTCTGAGATGTGTTCTCTGTGTTGTGGTGTTAGGCCAGTTTGGAGGACTTGAGGCCAGGTTCAGACTGCAGCTTAGACTCATATACGGTAGTATCCCTAAGGGTGGGATTAATGTCTTGGAAAGTGGTTGGATAGTTATATGATGAGTATGATGTAACTGCGGGATGTGTTCAGATGACTTGGATGTGACGAGAGGAGTTTGCTTGGGATGTAAAAAGGACTATTGGGTGCTTGATTTCTGTCTTGATGTGTTGTACAACCTTGAGTTATAAGTTTGTAGAGGGATCCTTTGTGTTATGAAGTAAACCCTTATGTCTTTTTGGCGAGTTTAGACTCGGGAAGATTAAGTAATCGTATAGTGATTGTGACTATGATGGGGTCATAGATGGGTTCCAGTGGAGGCTAAGCAGGTGGGTTATCTCCTACGAAATGTTCTAATTTTGGGGTTCCATTGATGTTTCTGTGAAGAGTTTCTCTTCTACCAATGGGTTATATGTATTACAATTAGATATGGATCACTTGAGGAGGTTGGGTCGACTATCACAAGATGAATGTGTGTATAGCAAACAATTTAAGATATTTTATTATTAGTGCTACATGAGTTCATGAAGGGTTTTGTTAAATTGTTGTGCAGGATTATCGAAATAATGGAGTAATGTTATTGTGGTTTATCGGATGCCATGATCTATGGTTTGAGCTAAGTAGGGGAGGATACTATCGACGATCAAATTGCATGGTCATGTGTTACGTTAGTTTTGGTCTGATGCATACATCGATTATGACTTGAAGAGGTTGATTTCGAGAATAACTCCAGTAAGGAAGTTTCTGGGTGCATGATGTATTGCATTTTATGGATACGGAGATCTTGTAATGATTTAGGTTTGTTATTTGTGATGAATGTAATGTGCTAAGAAAAGGGAGTCACTCGGTTGCGTAAAGGTGGGGTTACTGTTTTAGGGTGTTTATGTGCTAATGGAGCACATGTCGTTCGGCTTGTTTGGGTGGTGCATTTGAGATTATAATAGGGTGAATGAAACTCGAGAAGGTTCTAATGGGTTCAAGAATCATATGTTTCATTTGAGGAATTTTCAAATTTGTAAATGACTAAAATCTGAGATTTACATTGGATGGCTTCGAGACTCGCGGTATTTCTGTATCATTATGGATTATATGTTTCAGTATCAGAGAGGTCAAGGAAACAACGTCAGATTCACATAAGGTTTATTTAGAGTGGGTATCTCGGATACAAGATTTTCTGGTACCTAAGAGGGTGTACAAAGGCTTATGGGCTTTTGTATGATGAGGTTTCATGCTAGGATCTCTTGTAGTGTACTTGCAAGGAGAAGTGTTAACTTGAATGCAGTTTTGAAGGAACTAAGAGAAATAGGACAACCTAGTGGTAGTTTGGATCAACATAGTAATTGTAATGACCCGACAGGTCATTTTGAGCTCTAGCACATCATTCAGAGGTTTTATGCCCTGAGTAGCTTCACTTCATGTATCATGACTTGTACGTGTGATCAGAATTGAATTACGGGAAATTCGGAGTTGTTTCGGAAGGCAAAGTTCTCAATTCGAAAGCTTTAAGTTGGAAGAGTTTAACAAGGTTTGACTTTTGAGTAAATGACCTCGGAATCGGGATATGAAGGTTCTAATAGGATCGTATGATTATTTCCGAATTGGGCATATGTTCGGATTGAGTATCGGGTGGTCCGGGAGAATTTCGACGCCTATTATGGAAGGTTGGCATTTTTGAAAGATTGAGAATTTCTTAAGTTTACTTTGAAGTGAATTTAGGTGTTATCAATGTCCGTTTGGGGTTCCGAGCCTTAGAATTGGTTCATAATGTGATTTATGACTTGCATGTAAAGTTTGGCATCATTCTGAGATGTTTAAGCATAATTCAGACGCGTTCGGCAAAGTTTAAAAGTTTGAAAGTTTAAAGAAAGGTTTCGATCATCGAATCATAGTTTTGATGTTGTTTGGCATAATTTGAGGCTTCGACTAAGTTCATATCATGTTTTAGGATGCGTTGGTATGGTTGGTTAGGGCCCCGGCTGCGAATTAAATTGGAGTCAGATCGAACTTTTGACTTAAAGAATTTCTAAATCTTAAGGCCTCTGGTGTAATCGCACCTGCAAAGTTACAGCCACAGGTGCGAGACCGTAGAATCGGATGAGAGTAAGGCTGGCTGGATTAGCAGGTACGAAGGAGTTACCGCACCTGCAGACTCGCAGATACGGGTGGATGGGCGCAAAAGCAAACTTAGTCTGGAAATTTCACCATATGGAGGGGTGTTCTTTCATTTCAGCTCAGACATTGTGTTACCTACGTTCGAGATTTGATACTTTCGAATTTGGTGGAAGTCTTGTTAATATTGTGGTGCCGTCATACATGATTGAGTGCATTGAGGTTCATCGACATGCTGGTCTTCATTCATTTTCCTCTAGGCATGGTGTTGTGAGACGGAACCTAAGAGGAAGTTATCAGAGATGGTCATGTGTGGAGACTTCAGGATCGAAACAACATTTTCAGTGTTGATGGTTCGAGGGAGATGATCTCTGAGGTGGTTCCTATGCTTAGGAAATTTTGAATGGGATGAGAAGGGCTTGATTGGAATGTAGGAAAAAAGTGAAGTATTCGATCATTGTCTTGGATGCAATACATATTCGAGTTTCACATGTTTTTGGACCTTCAAGTGATGTTAATGAAAGAAGGGATTCTTATGGCTGGCGGATTTAGTGGTTGCGTGGTTTTGAGGAGGTTCCTATGAAGAGTTCTACTTTCTGCACAACATGGGATAAATGTACCGCTTTATGAGCTTGGATCGCTTAAAGAAGATGGTACGACTGTTGGAAGGTTGCGCGTGTGATGGTGGCTGATAATGCGGGATGTGATATGATTGGCGCAACAAAGACTCGCGTGAAGTTGGCCGAGTAACGGTGTGGGATCATGGTAACGGGGAAGAAGAAGTCGTAGTGGGGTCTGGGTCTATGTGATTATAGTGTAAAGCTAATTGGGGGAGCCACCGTCTATGATTGGGTCACATGTTATGTGCCAGTGCATTTTATTTATCATCGCTACATTGGTGGATCAGTTGTGACTAAGGGAAGGGAACATCAGGGGTAATTCGGACAAAGGACTTGAGGAATGTGTGCTACATCTCGCTTATCGATTCATGAGCAGACATTGGGGCGACTCATAGTTTATGCTTCTGGTGGATGTGATGTACAAGGGAGAGAATTCATCTGGTTGCTTCTTTGGAAGTGTTCATGTGCTATCAAAGCACTAGAGTTTTGGTTATATAGTCGGGACCAGGTCACAGTGGGTGACTCTCAACAATGGTTCTAATGGGTTCGATAATTAAAGTGCGGTGTTTAAAGTTTTTTTTTATGTTAGTTATGTGGCTGAGGACTGGGTTTTGCAGTAGAGTGTGAAGAACACTTAGGGAATTTCTATGTTATCATCGGGTCTACGGTGTAGTGTCAGAGAAATGGGAGAAGCAACTTTGGATTCGCAGAAAATCTAGTCAGTGCAGGTATATCAGTTGGAGATACTCTTGAGTGCATGAAGAGGGTATAAAATGGCTTATGGATGATGAGAAGTCGTGGTCTCATTAGTTGGGTCACTCGGGATGAGTGTTGTTTGAGGCCTGTTATGCATTTGAATGGAGCTATTATTATTTCGAAGGCAAGTCAAGAGTAAATTTGGAAGGAGTTAGGCCAGTTAGTGATGGTTTGAATCAGCATGGTTGTGGAAATAATCAGTTCCTTCGGTAGGTACTATGCAGGTGATTCGTGGCTGCATGTGCGGGCTTGACAACCACCATAATTTGATTGATTTCTAAGTATTAGATCTTTATGTCCTTGTTATGTGTAAATGAATCCTGAAAGAATTATGGTGGTGTAGAGCACAATTTGAGGTTTGATTTTTGTGGTTATCAGAATTCAGTTGCGTGTTGCTATTGCTTCTCTGAAATATGTTAAGTTAAAGGGTTATAGATGATGAAGTGTTTATTTTACTGGTTGTTTAGAAGTTATGATCAGATTCTTGTGCTCTCGCACAACAGCATGATAGGTGCGGTGAGCGGTACAATAATTGCAAGTTGGGGATCAAGGTTGCGGTTCGATTTCGATAAGAATGTCACGAGCTCGGAGGAGCGCGAGAAGATTTCAGATGTTCGAAATATGCTGGCACTATTTTCGGGCAGTCTAAGGATGGTCTGTTTTGTGGAAGAAGTGTTGGGTATTGAAATGCGGATGCTTGACTAGCACTCTGGAAATAGCATGGTCGATGGCCATTAATGTTCTGATATTACTACATGGTGTGGTAGGTTGTGGGGGTATATCCCATGAGAAGATCGTATGAGTGTGACGTGTTAGTCATTCAATTGTTAGAGATGCAAATCAGGTATGGAGATTTTGGTACTGTAGCCAATGGGAGAGGCTATCACTGGGAGGCTCTCTATTCCTTTAATTGTGGACTGTGTGAGTTTGTTCTAGATTTGACGAATGCTCTTATGTTTCATGAATAGGGTTATTGTGGATCCTTGGAAGGTTAGTGGCCCAGTATGGGATGATCGGAATCGTCTTGAGGTCCGTTAGTAGACTTAATGTAAATATGTGCTCTACATCATATCAGGTCAGATGTGTTCATTCACCATAGCACTGCTTATGGAGGAGTATTCGGGTGTTGGATATTATTCCTATCGTCAGCTATTCTCTGTAATACTATATTATGCCATGTGGGTTGTGAGATGACTTGATTATTCTCACATGTGTTGTGGTCCGGTGTAGCTTGTCGTTATTGCACCTTAGTCGTAGTTGAGGTTTTGTAGCGCGTGGCGCTATCCAACTTCCCAGAGTCATATTTATGCACTTGGCGTGCTTATAGTCAATATTCATGCATTCCGTAGGTATGAGCATTATGGCTCGATGGGTATTTCCTTATTGATTGTTATGTGTAGATCGGGTGGCACGTCGCCACGAGTATGATGTGTGGATCGGGTTGCATGCCACAATGGTATCATGTGTGGATCGGGTTGTACACCGCAACAGTGAGATGTTGAGTACGACTCCCTATACTTATTTCTGTGTATTTTGTTTCTCATTCTTTGAGAAAGATTAATAACATCTATTCGACTGTTTTATTCGTTACGTGGGATGGGTAGTTCTCTTCCAGAGTTCGTTCTTCCTTATGTGTCATATTCAAGTTGTAGCTTATTGGCGCATTGATAGCGTCATATGAGATCTTGGTCAGGGTTTGAGGTGGCTTATGGCCTGAGTAACTTGTACTAGGTGAGACGAAGTTATTGGACCTGAAATCGGTGCGATCAAATTTATGCAAGGTGTATTAAAGAGAAAGTGTCACTATTCGGTTCAGAATAAGGTAACGGTTCTTGTCAAGCGGAGAAACTCCGTGAGTTATTGATTTGATGGGTGATTATGAGTTCCTGCGCATCTTATTCATCATTGCAGTATTGTGAGGATTGAAACTGGGCTTAGATGGGTTGTGAGGTGTACTACGGGCATCAGGTCAGTGAATTTGCATCTATTATGTTTGGAGGAGGTTACCATGGGCAAATGAGTTATGCGGTGCATTGTGTGATGTCAGCATGGGTGCATGATAAGGTGTGGGTTCGGTGTGTGGAGATTGATACGATGTTATGGTAGAATCAGGTCTTGTAGAGAAATTGGAGGTTGGCATTTGGTCCTAAGGCTTGTTGGCTAAAATAAAAAGGGAGGATCTTCAGTCTAGCTCGAGATAATGTGCTCACCTAGGTTGTGGGGGCACGGGTAGGTGCACAAGGTGTTGAACAATGATTTTTGCGGGCAACTCCGGAGCCGTTCTTAGCACGTTCGAGGACGAACGTATGTTTAAGTGGGGGAGAATGTAACGACGCGACCGGTCATTTTGAGCTATAGCGCGTCGTTCGGTAGTTTGAGGCCTTGAGTAGCTTCACTTTATGTATCATCACGTGTACGTATGGTCGGAATTGAATTTCGGGAAATTCGGAGTTGTTTCGGAAGGAACAATTCTCAATTCGGAAGCTTTAAGTTGTAAGAGTTGACCACAATTTGAATTTTGAATAAACGACCTCACAATCGGGATTTGAAGGTTTTAATAGGTTCGAATGATGAAATTGGAATTAGACATATGTTCGGATTGCGTATCGGGTGGTCCACGAGAATTTCGGTGACTATTATGGAAGGTTTGCATTTTTTAAAGTTCAAGAATTTCCTAAATTTGATTTGAAGTAAATTGTGGTGTTATCGATGTCTGTTCTTGGTTCTAACCATTGGAATTGTTTAGTAATGCGATCTATGACTTGCACGTAAAGTTTGGTGTCATTCCGAGATGTTTAAGCATAATTCGGACGTGTTCGGCAAAGTTTTAAAGTTTAAAGAAAGGTTTGGATCGTCAATTCATAGTTTTGATGTTGTTTGGCATACTTTGAGACTTTGACTAAGTTCGTATCATGTTTTATGATGCGTTGGTATGGTTGGTTGGGGTCTCGGAGGCCCCACGTGTGAATCGGATTGGAATCGAATCGAATTTTGGACTTATTCTAAAGCTTAAGGTCTCTGGTGTAATCGCACCTGCAAAGTTATGGCCGCAGGTACGAGACAGCAGAAGCGGCCCAGGGGTAGTAGAAGCAGATGGGAGTAAGGCTGGCTGGATTCGCAGGTGCGAAGGATTTACCGCATCTGCGAGCCCGCAGATGCGGGCGGAGAGGCGCAGAAGCGAACTTGGCCTGGAGATGGGGAGAGATGGTGATTTCCGCAGAAGCGGATGCGCATCTGCGATTAGATGTCCACAGAAGCAAAAAGCTGGTGCCTTGGACGAAACCGCACCTACGAGGTAACTTCCGCAGAAGCGGGGCCGTAGAAGCGTAAAGAGTTCCGCAGGTGTAGAACATCGGCGGGCAGAATGCTTGTTAAGTACGTGGGTTTGGCTTGTTTTCATTTCATTTCCTCCATGGGAGACGGCCTTGGAGCGACTTTGGAGCGCCATTTTCATCCTCAATCACGAGATAAGTGATTTTTACAAGTTGTGAGTTAAATATACGAATTTAGTCTTGTAAATGCATGAAATGTTGTAGCAATTGTGGAGCTTTTGAAGAAAACCTAGAATTTGACATTTGTTTGGATTTTTACCGCTAAATTGGACGTGAAATTTGGAATAAATCATATATTTGAGTTCGTAACATTTAGGGTAAAGTTTATCTTCAAAGAGTTTCAGAATCCAGGCACGTGGGCCCAAGGACTGACATTTCGAGCGGAGTTGAGAATTGTTATAAATTGTTAAATTGTAAGCATTGGTTCATATTTTGATTAAATTGCACATTGTTTGACTAGTTTTGGATCGATGGGCGTTCGGTTTGAGGTGTTAGAGAGGCGTTGGAGCCGGTAATGAAACTTTAGAGCAAGGTAAGTCTCCTATATAACCTTGTGAGGGGAAAATTGCCCAATAGTTGTTATATTAGTTACATGCTATATGTTGTGGGAGCTACACACATACGAGGTGACGAGTGTCCATGCGTATGCTAGAATTCCTGATTATGTCCGGGTAGACTAAGATTCATGCCATGTTTTAATGTGCTATTTAAGGTACCCTTGCATGTTTAATTACTATATGTTACATTACGAACTGAGATTATACTTGCGTAGAGTAACAGACTCTATATTACAGAAATTGGACGAGCTACTTGATTAGCGGTGGAAAGTTTGCTTCCCTTATGAATTTTTCCCACGTTGTGCATATTCATCGTAGAGTTTTACTTAAACTTCATAACTCACATGTATATTTGTGAGTGGGTTCAAGGACCGGTTAAGTATCATATTCTTATGGGATAGGGCTGTTCGCCTCGACATAGTCGTGCGTAATATTTGACAAAAAGCCAGTGTATCCGTGAGTTTTCCTGATTTGAGTTGTGACGACCTATCTGGTGGGCATTATTTTATATATACTCTAGTTAAGGAGCTAACCAATAATTGAGAGCTTGTTGTAACGACCCAACCGGTCATTTTAACTTTTAGAACCCCCTTTCCCTTAAATAAAACTTCCTGTATGTGCTTTAATGATTTATGACTTGTCGGGATGGTTGGTTCGGGATTTGGAAGTGTTTGGGTTGAAATCGGAACACTTGGTTCCTTAAGTTGGCTTTAAAAGGCCAAGTTTGACTTTGGTCAGCATTTTGAGCAAACAGACTCGGATCAGTATTTTGACAGTTTCGGTAGGTCCGTATCGTGATTTGGGACTTGGGCCTATGCCCAGAATCAAATTTCGAGGTCCCTAGCCCGAGATTTGGAATTTTGATGAAATAATTAAAAACATGTAAGTTCAAATAGTGACCGGATGTCGAATTATGTGAAAACGACCCCAAAATAGAATTTTGATGATTGCAACAACTCCGTATGGTGATTTTGGACTTAGGAGCGTGATCGGAATTTTATTTGGAAGTCCGTAGTAAAATTAGGCTTGAAATGGCTAAAACAAGAATTTAAGTATGGAAGTTTGACCGGGGAGTTGACTTTTTAATACCAGAGTCGGAATACAGTTCTAAAAATTCTTATAGCTCTGTTATGTCATTTATGACTTGTGTGCAAAATTTGAGGTAAATCGGAGTTGATTTGATAGGTTTCGTCATCGAATGTAGAAGTTGGAAATTTTAAGTTTCATTAAGCTTGAATTGGAGCATAATTCATGGTTTTAGCGTCGTTTTATGTGATTTGAGGTTTCAAATAAGTTCGTATGGGGTTGTAGGACTTGCTGGTATATTTGGTTGAGGTCCCGAGGGCCTCGGGTGGATTCCGGGTGGTTAACGAATCGAATTTGTGTTTTGAAGAAGAGTTGAGGCAGCTGATATCTGGTGTTTCTTGGCAGCAGTTGCAGGTCTCGCAAATGCGAACCTCGCATTTTCAAGAAGGGCTTCGCAATTGCGAAGAAGCCCGACCTAGGCGGTGTTCGCATTTGCGACACATTTGATGCATTTGCGATCTCAGCAGAGTTCGCATTTGTGACCCCAGCAGCTGAAGGCCAAGCTTCGTATTTGCGAGAGTTGTGTCGCATTTGCGAACCTGGTGTCGCAAATGCGATATCAGAGGCCTGTGCCCAGCTCATTTAATGCGCGACTTAGGCCATTTATCTCACTTTTCTTTCACCTCTTGGGCGATTCTTGGAGCTTTTGGAAGAGGGTTTTCACCTAGCACTTTGAGGTAAGTAATTCCTACATAACATGAGTTACATACATAGATTATTGGTAGATTATAACATGTAAATTAATGAAAACCATGGATTTAGGTGACAGCCTAGGTGTTTGACAAAAACGAGATTTAACCACAAAATTTGTTATGGAACTTAGTAAAACTTATATATTTATGTTCCTAAGATTATGGGTAACGTTTCCATCCGAAAATTTTCAGAATCCGAGCACATGAGCCCGGGGTGAATTTTAGGAATTTTACCATTTTGGATAAGGTAATTTATTTAATAGATAAATTTCGAATCATTTAGCATATATTAATTATTGTGTATAATATTTGGATAGTTTCGGATATTTCGGCGTCTAATCAAGAATTCAACGCGACGTGGTAATCGAAAAGTGAACTTTGAGACGAGGTAAGTCTCTTGCCTAATCTTGTGAGGGGAATATTAACCCATAGGGATTAAATTAAATAATTATTGCTAATTGAGGGGGCTACGTACGCACCGAGGTGACGAGAGTCCGTGCGTAGCTACTATAAATGCTAAAGTCCGGGTAGTTTAGGACTCAAAGCATGAATTACTTGTGTAAATTGTATTCCTTTATTAATTAATATTAATTGATACATATGAATATATTGTGAATTGTTAGATAGAGATATTAAAGGATGTAAATCTCATATGCTTGATTTTCTGTTTAAATTAATTAATTGTTAAAAGAAATTGTTCTCCTCCCGAATTTATTTTATAATAAATATACTCCACTTCCGGAGGTACATAAGAAAATGTCCTCCTTTCTTGTGGAGCGGGCCGAACGCCTTGGCAGGATAGATGCATCTATGGATCGTGTCGCACGTCCCTCGACAATGTACACGACACTCTGGATCGGGCCGTACGTTCTCGGCAGAAATCGTGCTTAATAATAATAATAACACGATGCCTTAATAGTTTATTGCAGCTTGCGAAGCTAATTGATAAATTGAAGAATCCTTGGAATTTAATGAATTATTATGCTTGCTTGTTAAGGAATTAATTGTTATTCCTGTAAATGAGATTAATTAATAAATTGGAAATTATTTTAATTGAAGGAATTTAATTAATATATTGAGAATTGTTGCAATTGAAAGAATTTAATTACTTCTGCTGGTTAAGTAAATTATTGTTAACTCTATAAATCACGTTGATATAAATATTTCTATTTTCATGATTATTTAATATTATTGACCCATAGTAAGTATCAAAGTCGGCCATCTCGTCTCTACCTCTTCGAGATTAGGCTTGATACTTACTGGGTACACGCTGTTTTTGTACTCATACAGCACTTGCTGCACATTTTATTGTGCAGGTACATATATGTCTAGTGGCCTTGTGGGCGCAGAGGTGTGGTTAATAACTGTGGGGACATACGTGAGCTGCATTCTGTATTACGATCCGCAGCCAATAGAGTCTCCTTCAGGGTTATTATATTTTTTCTGTCTAATTTGTATTCTAGACTGATGTTGTATTTTATTTATAATTCTCTAGTAAATGCTCATGCACTTGTGACACCACGTTTTGGGAATGGTTGTGAATTGTTTAGAAATTTAGTTGCTAAAAATATTTATCATTTACTCTATGAGTTATATCTTTACTATTTCATTGAAGAAATGTTTATTTCAAAAATACTAAAATGGGTAATTAAGTTAATTGATTATGGTTGGCTTGCCTGACAGCGGTGTATGGCACCATCACGACCCTTTTGAATTTTGGGGTCGTGACACTTGTGTTTATTGTGTAGAGAAGGATTGTACCACGTACTTATATTTGTTTACACTGTTTATTTACCATGCCTCATACATGTTTACTTTCTACTGTACTTAATTTATTTGGACCACTAGCAAGTGTCGATATCGACCCCTCGTCACTACTTATCCGGGGTTAGGCTAGATACTTACTGGGTACGCGTTGATTTATATACTCATGCTATACTTCTGCACTTATTGTGCAGGTATATATTTCTGGTGGCTTTTTGGGCGCAAAAGCACAACTATTGCAGGGAATTTATGGTGAGATGAATCTCATACTACAATCCGCAACGTACAGAGTCTCCATCTGAATTATTTATATTTTCTAGTCTAACTTGTATTCCACACACATTTTGTATTGTTATTGTACCTTCTAGTAGATTCTCATGCACTGGTAGACACATTTTGGGGGTGTTCTAGAATTTGCTTATAGATTGTTTTACATTGGTACACTTTTACTTATTATTTTAATTAAATTGTACATAACTACAATTTATGTTAATGCACTGACCTTTCTATCTAAATAAGATTCACGATTCTGAAAATAATAAAATGTATAGAAAAGTCTCGCAGTTGCTTCCTAAAAAGTCTTGCAGCTGCTTCCTAAAAAGCCTCACAGCTTCTTCCTTTCTTCTATAAATAGCGAAGATTTCAGTTCATTATGCACATCAGTTTGAAGTTGAATAATATATCAATCTCTCTATACTTGTCTTTGATTTATTTACTTTATAGTTTTTATTTTATAATATGTTATCAACACGAGACTCTGCCATTTTGAGCACTTACTTCAAATTTAATTTCTATTTCAATGTTCATCTCTGATGTAAGGCGACGCTCTTACGTCCGTGGTTAGATCTTGTTCATTCCGAGTATCATAAGGCAAATTATATCCTTGAGGTGGTGAGCTTTTCTTCTTGGCAGTAGTAATGTGGATATCACTTACGTCTGCAGTGGCCAAATTTGTGTAAAGTAATTTGAGCCTTTTGCTTATATTTGGTTTAATATCTTATCATCACTTGATTGGTTATATGCTACATATACAATACCTATTTTGGTATTTATTTTCATCTTTATTATCTTATTAAAAGATTACAAAGTGGATAACATTGTTAGATCCACTTAAACTCCAACAAACTTTGCAATAAATATACAATCACTTGAAGTGGTTATGTTTAGTATATCTCATTATAACTAAATTTTATTAACCACCAGAAGTGGTATATGCCTATGACCACCAGAAGTGATAATTAAGTCTTTTATGGTTATAATTGAAGATAAGATAGAGAAATATTCTCTATATGACATGCATGCCTCAATTTGCTCCTGAAGTAGTATCATGGTAAAAATGTTCTAAGACATCACACAATTTGGTGTGATTAATACAAGTTCAGATAATTATATTTTGTTTCCCGAAGGATGACAACTTCTAATAAATATTAATCCATTCCCTGAAGTGAATGTGATAATATTAATAAAGCTCGTAAATATGAACACGCTCTTGTTGTGAATTCATTACAATTCACCTCTAGAAGAGGTAATATGATTGAGAGAATATATACTCAACATTTTGTTTTTTAAATTTGCTCCTGAAGTAGTAAAACAATTAAAATTTCCTCCTGGAGTAGGAAAATATTTTGAAATAATGACTTTCTGTGCTTAAACAAAATTATGAGCTATTCAAAGTTATTTTTGAAGAACATTTTCATTCCCCGGAGTGAATGAAGTAATACCACAACTCACCTCCTAAAGAGGTAGAATAACAAAGAATATAAATATTATTTTTGTGGCATAAAGATCATTGTCGCACGTACCTGTTGTACGTAAAACATCTTGGATAATTTTATTAAGTATCGTTCTAAGGCAAAAGCATCCTTGTAGTATAATGCTTTCTACTACAACCACATTGACATATTATGGTTAGTTGTTATTAACTACCCCAAAGAAAATAATTCATGTATATTTCCCTGAAGGATGTAATGACTATGTGGTTGCCGCTTTGATATAAAATATTCAGATGCTAATGGCGTTTCTCCATAAAGGATATATTTGTCAAAAGGTTGATGGTCAAAATATTGAAATTCATAATTTCTCACATTTATAAATTCAGAATAATTTTTATATTGTTCATTTGATTATGATTTTCTCTCATGATACTAGAAGTGTCTGAGCAATATTTGATAGTACAAAATGTATCAAAAACTCATGAAGATCTAACTGTTTGTCTAGAATATACATGACACCAGTAGTGTCCGAATAATATTAGATTGTGGATAATACATAAATGCTCTCGAAGAGCTTATATTGTCATGACCCGAAATTCCCTCCTTCTGAGGTTCTTCAACAGGTGCAGCTGCTCGAGCTCTGGACTGAGCTCTACCTTGGCCTCTGCCTCGGCCTCGACCTCTACCCCTGGCCATAGTTGCCACCGGGGGTTTTGGTCCCTGACCATCGGTAGAGGTATTACGTGTTCTCACCATCTGCGAGAGAATAAGAGTAGAATGGTTCAATCATCGATGATAGAATAAAATCGCGCGACAGAATAAGAAAGAAGTGATATTATTCCTAAACTTCATAACCTCTGAGAGATAAGTACAGACGTCTCAGTACCGATCCTTCAGACTCTACTAAGCTTGCTCGTGACTC
>AWOL01S0039386.1:6867-18613 GCA_000715115.1 Nicotiana otophora | reverse complement strand
ATCCTCACAATCAGGCCCTCGGCCTCCCTCAGTCATCAATATCTCCAGTCTCTCTCTCATGGGATCACAATGTCATGAGAATAGCCNAGCCTGATCCCAAAATATCCTCACAATCAGGCCCTCGGCCTCCCTCAGTCATCAATATCTCCAGTCTCTCTCTCATGGGATCACAATGTCATGAGAATAGCCCAAAAAATGATGATATGATGCATCAATAAATAACAACAGAGACTGAGATATGATATGCAATGAAATAAATATGACTGAGTATGAATTTGTCAATTTAAACAAATAATTCACAGCAATATGGCCTCTGTGGGTCCCAATAATACTGGCACATAGCCTCAACATAATTTTTAATATGATTCTCAGCATATAAAACTACATAGAAAATGCCAAGATTATTTGACTATAAATTTTACAAAACCAATTACGTCATAATTTTTATAGTGCACGCCCACACGTCCGTCACCTAGCATGTGCGTCACCTATAAACAATTCATATAATATGTATATTCAGGGTTCATACCCTCAGTTCCAAGATTAGAAGAGTTACTTATCTCGAATAAGCCAAATCTAATGTCGAGCAAGCTACACAATGCTCCAGAAATCCCATTATGCGCGTATCAACTTCCAAATGACTCGAATCTAGTAACAATTAATTTGATTCAGCCCACAAATATTATAGGAATTAATTCCATATCAAAATACTAATAGTTTCCAAAAATCTGAAATTGCGCCCCAAAAATCACTCGTGGGGCTCACGTCTCGAAATTTGACGAAACTCACAACATACGACAACTCATCCAATTACAAGCTCAACCATACTAATTTCACTCAAATACGACTCCAAATCGATATTCAAACTTGAAAAATTCATTTTGTGACATTATAGAAATTTCCTTCTATTTCTCTTGAAGATTCAATAATCTTACACCAAAAATGAAGATTAATTCATAGAATATAATCACAAGGGAGTTAAGAACACTTACCCCAAGTTGTGTGAAAAATTTCCTCTCCATGCTGCGGCCAAACGCACACGCAAGTATACGCGGTCGTCAAGTAATAAAGTGACGAAAAGTCGGATGTCGAACCCATAAGGACTTGTGATTAACTATTAACTAAATTAGACTATCCTAATTATCTAAACAAGAAGTAAACCTAAAAATATTTTATTCTAAACTAATTAAATAAAAAAAATATAAATAATGAACTTTGAACAGAGAAAGAGTAGATTTTTATGATATCAATGTAATAAAAAAAATCTTGGGTTATGGGCTATCTAACAATCCTATTGTATTCTTCAATTGAATTGACCGACTAATTTATCTAGCTTATTGGTTGACAGGGTTAATATTGCTCATAAGAATCTATCGAGTACTTACTTGCCTATTCAAGCTAACCTAACGCCTATATGTCTATGGAGTTAGAATCAACAAGAACACATTTATAATTCCTGTAAATCAACCAAGCAAGGCAATTAAGTATATGTATATCCTAACCACGAATCTGTTCCCCGATGCCCGAGTTCAAGAACTTGTTCTACTCAATCCTATATGCAATCTAGAATTCCCACTTTAGAGTTCAATTCTAGATTCATAGATAGTATTCAATTAGTGATCAAGCAATTAAATAATTAAGCGCAAGATTGAATAAATAAACCAATATGATAAATCAAGAAGGCAAAATCAATATCCGAATAACAATAGTCATGAAAGAACCACAACCCTAGAACGTGAAGTTTAGCTCCACATAGACATGGTATCCAAACAACAAATCATACAAAGAAACATAAACATTACTAAGTTTGGTGAGAGAAAGATGGAACTTGATGAAATCCGGCCTCCACGGCGGCTCTGTGCTTGTGTTTTTTCTCTCAAAACGTCCTCCCCATTTTAAAATAGGTTTAGGTTGGCTTTTATATGAGTTGGGGGCGTCTTGAGGTCGAAATAACCGAGTCCCGGTCGAAATAGGACATGTTCACATTTTTGAGCGTTCAGGGCAGTGTGGGGCGCTGGCCCTGGCGCTCAAATATTTTAGCTGCTGTAAATTGCGCCACAGCCAGTGCCCCACGCTGACTGTGGCCCTCAAATTTTACTTTTTGCCTTTTTGTCCCGATTTCGCTCCAATTCGCGCCCTTTCTTCCCAAATTGCATCCGAATGATCCCTACACATAGAAAAACCAAAATGTAGAACAAATAATCATATTAAACATCTCAAATCGTCGAGACATGAGCAAAATATGAGGCGGTATATATCAAAATATGCATACATTAAGCCGATTATCAACACCCCACACTTAGACTTAGCACCCCCAAAATATACTTAGCGGTATGAAAGAGGACCTCACAATTAACTCAATCAAACACCTTACCTTTTGACTATGATCGATGTCGGCAATTAAGCATGAAAACACAAATTTCACATTTTTCCCGTTTTTAAATAGCCCAAGTATACTCAATATTTTTCAACAAACTCAATCAACTCAAGCAACCTCTACACAACCACCTTACCTCGAGAGACGACTCGTTACCACTAAGTATCCTCAACTCACGCACTCACCCAACACAAGAAAGTGTACAATTTCACCAATCCGTCATGAGATCAAGTGCCCTCACCACAAGCAAAAGAGTGAATATCAAAGTAGTCCACATATTTAAATATGTCATTGAACATAAATTAAGTACATCACACAATTGAACAACATTCACTCACTCTCACATAGAATGCATGTGCATCCCGTGATCATACCATAAGCTTGCCCGTAGTGTACATCTCTACTAATCTAAGCTAGCTAAATCTAGGATCAATTAGGACTTTAAGGTTGTAATGTAGGCTAAGGGACGGGTAGGATACATTTAGGAATAGTGACTAACCCTCGTAAGCACTTTAATACACTACACTCACAATTCAAGCGCAATTGCTTCGCAGGCCATTCACTTGTCATACACCATAACTAACATAGACCTCTTTTCCATCAAGCACATCTATAGTTTCACTAGCACGAGTGAGAAGGATTAGGAGGTGTGTCTTTCTACATTATTTGAACTTTTGTTTGCTCTTTCTTGCAAAAAATTTCTCTTCTTTTTTTTTACACACTCCATACATTGAAGTTCATAAGCTAGTGACCTTTATTCATAATTTTATTGCACCTTAAGGGCCCTTCCATGGTTCCACTTGAAAGCCACTTCCCAATCTCCCACCTTACTTCTTCTAGCGACTAAGTGTCGTAGAAGGTAAAGGTTCAACAATCTCACATTAAGAACAAAGTAGGAGTACGTCTTGTAATGTGGGTGCCAAGGAAATGGTCTATAGGCTCAAAGGGGATAGCAATGGGAAAATTCTATTTGTCAGTGACAAACACCTTTATGGTCAAGTTAGAAACGCCTATGTCATCTCCTAGACTAGCACATATTAATGATTTCGCGTTGATTAACACACAGGGCAAGTTCTAGACTACATAAGATAGCACAGAATATCAACAATCTTTACACACATATGGCACTTGACTCACTCAAGAAGGTTCTGTGTGACTCTCAGGTCAAGCAAGCATATCAAATTGAGAATTGTTTAAGCAACACTGCACTAGGTGGCATACAAGTCAATCAACTGAGAAAAAGGTGTCAAAGAGTAGGCTACTTAATTTACTTGGACATTACAATTCAAATCATACATGCAGGAAGACAGAGCACATGCCCTAACTTAACTTGCCAACACCAAACATGTCAACAGGTACCTCAGAGCAATCTTGGTTTTCTCCCTTATCCTACTCCTAAAAAAAATAAACTAAATTTTTCGGTTCGAGCTACACCCTTGGAAAAGAACCGATGATGAAAGAAAAACCAAGGGATACTACCTAACTACCTAAAAATATAAAAGGAAATCTTTTTAGTATTTTTAATCGGACTTTAATCCCTCTAGAAAATTGTCCAACAGATCCATCGTCGGGAAAAGTCCAAAAACAAAATTTCAATTTTTTCTCAATTGTTTACTATTTGTTTAAAATCTTTTTTTAATTACTGCTACTACTATACTACACCATTAATTATACTAACTATGCTATTAAAAATAAGAAGCTAGCTAACAATAAAAAGATAAGAATCTAACAATATACTAATATAATACTATAGAAAGAATAGAGAATCTTCCACCCCACTTAAAAGAGTGCAATATCCTCAATGCACAAATAAAGTAAAATTAACAAGGGTGGACAAGAAACTCCCTGAAAGACCAAAGGCCGAAGCAATAGCAGCTCACGGGGTACTCAGACTTCTCCCATGGATGGTCCTTTGTGCGGGTACCTCACACTAGTTCCAACCATCTGGCTCGTTGTTGCACGCTTCCAGTGACATTTCTTCCTATGATCATAATCCTACAAAACAAAACAACACTACAAAAATAAATAAAGCAGTAAAGCTGGGTTGCCTCCCAACAAGTGCCTAATTTAATGTAGCGACACGACGTGAACCGCTTTTTGCCTTCACCTCGAACTTATGAATTGACCCCCTAACATGGCATCCAGTCTGCGGCTATGCTCCAGTGGTAGGGCTACAACGATAACCAGGCCAAGTAATAAATTTTTCACTCTACACTTCTCGGCCTTTAGATGAGGAATGTAATTTTTATTTTTTGGCACAACAAATTCAATAATATAGGCACTCTCATCCTCACTCTTTGACCCCCCTCATTGGCTCAGATAAATCGATTACTATCTTACTATCTAAACACAATGTGGAAAAATGATTGGAATGAGGTCTAATGCGCCCTAACGCATGAATTGTACTACTATTTACATCCCCATATATACATACACTCAAGTCTCCCAAAGAAATGTTATCTATTCTCTCTTAAAACTCTAGAGCATTCTTCTCAACATTGGAATCCTCAAGAAAAATAAGGTCTAATGATTGGTATTCTCGTTTTAGCTCCTCAATTTGGTCTAGAAGATTTTTTTTAGTTTCACACAACTCATCACTAAATTATTGGCCATTACACGCATCAACCTTTTCATTCAAATTTGCATCCAAGTTATGCACATCCAAGCCAAAAGTATCAATTTTATGTGAAAGATCATCTCTCTCCTTAGACCAATCATTCACCAACGTTGTCAGAAGACAACGTCGTTCCGCATATTCCCTTAATCGAGAATATTCGTCCCAATACCAACCCTTACTCCTATATGCAAATTCAGATTTCCAAGAGTTTAGGTCATGACAAGCCCAAAATGACGGGCCATATAAGTCTTCCGTCAACCAAGAGTCTTCATCAATAACCTTACCTCTATTTCATCCCCAGATGTCATGGTGAAAGAACTAGAAACATACTAAGAGTAAAATCAAAAAGTTATAAAACTAAAATATTTACAAAAAGAGAAGGAGAAAAAGAAACTTGTAAAGATAAAAGTAAAAGCCTAATGTAGAACAATAGTTAATTTCTAAGTCCCGGCAACGACGGCAAAAATTTATTGCGGCCAAACGCACACGCAAGTATACGCGGTGGTCAAGTAATAAAGTGACTAAAAGTCGGATGTCGAACCCACAAGGACTTGTGATTAACTATTAACAAATTAGACTATCCTAATTATTTAAACAAGAATTAAACCTAAAAATATTTTATTCTAAACTAATTAAATAAAAAAATATAAATAATGAACTTTGAACAAAGAAAGAGCAGATTTTTATAATATCAATGTAATGAAAAAGATCTAGGGTTATGGGCTATCTAACAATCCTATTGTATTCTTCAATTGAACTGACCGACTAATTTATCTAGCTTATTGGTTGATAGTATTAATATTGCACATAAGAATCTATCGAGTTCTTACTTGCCTATTCAAGCTAACCTAACGCCTATATGTCTATGGAGTTAGAATCAACAAGAACGTATTTATAATTCCTGTAAATCAACCAAGCAAGGCAATTAAGTATATGTATATCCTAACCACGAATCCGTTCCCCGATGCCCGAGTTCAAGAACTTGCTCTACTCAATCCTATATGCAATCTAGAATTCCTACTTTCGAGTTCAATTCTAGATTCGTAGATCGTATTCAACTGGTGATCAAGCAATTAAATAATTAAGCGCAAGAATGAATAAATAAACCAATATGCTAAATCAAGAAGGCAAAATCAATATCAGAATAACAATAGTCATTAAAGAACCACAACCCTAGAACGTGAAGTTTAGCTCCACATAGACATGGTAGCCAAACAACATATCATACAAAGAAACATAAAAATTACTAAGTTTGGTGAGAGAAAGATGGAACTTGATGATTTCTGGCCTCCACGGCGGCTATGTGCTTGTGTTTTTCCTCTCAAAACGTCCCCCCCTTTTAAAAATAGGTTTAGGTTGGATTTTATATGAGTTGGGGGCGTCTTGGGGTCGAAATAATCGAGTCCCGGTCGAAATAGGACATGTTCACATTTTTTAGCGTCCAGGGTAGCGTGGGGCGCTGGCCCTGGCGCTCAAATATTTTAGCTGCTGTAAATTGCGCCACACCCAGCGCCCCACGCTGGCTGTGGCCCTCAAATTTTACTTTTTTCCTTTTTGTCCCGATTTCGCTCCAAATCGCCCCCTTTCGTCCAAAATTGCATCCGAATGATCCATACGCATAGAAATACCAAAATTTAGTACAAATAATCATATTAAACATCTCAAATCATCGATACATGAGAAAAATGTGAGGAGGTATATATCCAAATATGCATACATTAAGCCGATTATCACTCCAAAATCGCCCAACCCGAGCTCCAAAATCCAAAAATGGAAAAAAATCTCGGAACCCTCGTTTTAAACACTGCCCAGGCATTTACGCACCTGTGGTGCCTGGGCTCGCACCTGCGCATCCGCATTTGCGGACAAAGATGCGCGCATGCGGAAACAACCAGCCTTCCAAAACCTTGCATCTGCGGCCTTTTTCTCGTATTTGCGGGCTCGCAGATGCGCATTCCTCTTCGCACCTGCGGTCGCCTCACGCCAGTCCCAGTCCGCATCTGCGCCAACACCTTCGCACATGCGGCCTCGCAGATGCAACAAATTCCTCGCACCTGCGAGCACTGCCTAGTTCCACACTTGGCCGCTTCTGCGACTGATCTCGCGCATATGTGGCTTCGCACCTACGATCACAATCTTTCCAGGTGCGATCACACCAGTAGGCAGCAGTTCCAGCATTTCCTCAAGTCCAAATTTGATCTGTTAACCGTCCAAATCTCACCCGAGCCCCCTCGGGACCCCGTCCGAACATACCAACAAGTCCCATAACATAACACGGACCTATTCGAGGCCTCAAATCACACCTAACAACATCGAAACGACAAATTACACCACAATTCGGAATCATTGAACTTTGAAACTTCAAATTCTATAACTTTCGCCGAAACACATTAAATCACGTTCGATTGACCTCATATTTTGCACACAAATAACATTTCATATTACGGACCTATTCCAATTTCCAGAAACGAATTCCGACCTCGATATCAAAAAGTCAAACCCCCCAGTCAAACATCCCAAAAATTCAACTTTCGGCAATTCAAGCCAAATTCCACTACGGACCTCCAAATACTTTTCCGGACACGCTCCTAAGTCCAAAATCACCATACAGAGATATTGGAACCATTAAAATTCGAATTCGAGGTCGTTTACACATATGTCCGCATCCGGTCACTATTTTATCTTAAGCTTTAAACCTTGGAACTAAGTGTTCCAATTCATTCCAAAACCTCACTGGACCCGAACCAATTACCCCGGCAATTCACACAACAACTGTAAAGTACAGTTTGAGCAGTAAATGGGGAAATGGGATTGTAATACTCAAAACAATCGGCCGGGTCATTACATTCTCCTCCACTTAAACATACGTTCGTCCTCGAACGTGCCAAGAGTTGTTTCCAAGCCATTAAATCACTGTTCTATCTTACCACACACGTACCCGGGGTGAATCCACGTCACCATATTCTATATGAGCTTGACAACACAACACAATACAACTGAAAATCCTTAATTTAACCTTAGCCCAAAAACCTTGGGATTCAATTCCCAACTTTCATAATTTCTTTTCAAGACCCGAATCTTACATTTACACGTTGTATGAGTCTGAACAAGCTACATCGAGCCATAACTATAATTACGAATATAATTTACCCAGAATATTAGACAACTCGCCCGCTCGTAGCACCATCCATGATCACAGTTACTACTTCAAACCAACCAAGTACTAACATCAAACCTCATATCGAACAAAACCTCATCCCCACACCTTCGAACACTGTTGATAATAAAAGAAACATGCAGAATCTCGTAACCCCTTATTAGACCAACAAGTTATGGAGATCTCTTGCCCCAACCAAAACCATAATCACTTTCTGAGCCAACCTCCAATATTATACTCTCGAATATACCTAAATTAAACCAGATAGTACCCATTCCAGGTCTGATGACCTTATAATACTAAACATAACTGTTCCAGTGACATACCGCACCAATATAACTCGGAGCCACAACCCGTGCCATCCGTGCACCAATACGCAACATTCAAATGTACCCAGTCATGGAAAATAACTCAAATAAGAGAACTGCCCCGCCAGATTAACAAGTACCGCCACAACGAAATGCTGAAAATTCATCATACACCGTAGAACCATCACCCGATTCTAACATAAGGTTCATATTATATACCTTGAGACACCCTGCTCCAAATTAATAACGACGGAGAGGCAAATGACAAAACTGTCACACAAAACCTGAAAGGACATAACCATTTCATTATCGATCATGCAATACCCAAATACTCATCACACTCAAATTTCGCTATAAAGTACAAATAGAACCGCACCAACTGTACACATAACCAATGAATCACAACTCCTCGTAGCATAAATGAGTAACTCACAGATCATTTGAGAACATGAATAAGTTCAACATCAATCGAATGACACATCCCTCAATAATAGCAGTATGGAGCCAACCATTTCGGCTCGGTGTAGAATACACATCTTAATTGGGCCTACCGATGGACCCCTAAATCAACTCGGGTTACCCAAAAATAGATACAAATCCCTCCGAAAATCCATAATGACTGAATCATAACACATTTTATCATCTGGCTAGCTCCGGCCACAACTTCACAGTCCACAACCATGAAACAATCTGCTCCTGGGAACTCCCAATCTCCAAATCCATAGAACGCGTGAATCACCATATTTGGTTCCATCTCCATCGCCCGAATGCCTAACACCTCTCTCATACACGATCATCCCATGAGAAATACTTTAAAAGTTCTCCCGTGCCACTTGACAAAATTTGAATATCAGCAGTCTATCAACCATGTGAGTACCGCAATACTAATTTATACATTCGTAAGTCAAAATACAATGCGTCTTCTGAAGTCCGCCCCTTTTTCATACAACACCAAGTAGTAATAGTATTCATCTAGTTATTTTAAACCGTCCATGTTGTCCAACATTCGTTACCTTCTCTTCAAGACTGTATTGCCACCTTGTACATGAAAATCTAGCTTTCGTACAGCACATAACATCTATCTTGCCATCATGTGAAAAGCACAAGAATCTTATTATCAATTTTGAGTCCCCAATAATTTACATACCATTTTAGTTAGAAACCTTTCTCTTGCTTCTTTCCAGGAGGAAATCACAATACACAACATGTTTTCCACACCGGTAGAAACCATCAAGAATACTTTGGAATCCATTTGCACATAATCAAGCCCTTAAAACTAAATTCCTCTAACTCGACCAAGCCACGTAGGTCGCCAAGTCCAGGTGTATTGCCACAAAGCACCTGTAGAAGACCCCTACATTATAAGCACCCAAAGAACTGATCATATCCATTACCATACTGATCCAACCTACTACCTAGTTGTCCTATTTTCTCCGAGTCCCTTCCGAATTTGTCTTCAGATTGATACTTTTTCTTGCTAAAATACCATGATCTTTAACCACAACTCACCCTACAAACCTTAGCATAGAACCACAATGCCCTACGGCCCATAAGCAACTATATTCTTCTTAAGCATCTTCAAAAATACCACAACTATAACACTCACTCTAAGAATACCTTATGTGAATTTGAAATTGTTTTTCTTACCTTCCTTACACAAAAATATAAAATCCATAGTCATATAGAATTTTTGCAAGTCCAGGCATCATCAAACGCAAATCTCGGATTTTATCCATATATAAATCCGGAAACATTCTCAATTGCTATATATAATTCTCAAATGTAACGACCCGACCGGTCATTTTGAGAACTTAAGTCTCGTTCAGCAGCATAAGGCCCTGAGCAGCTTCATATTATGTGTATTGACTTGCGTGCGTGGTTAAATTCAGTTACCGGATGATTCAGAGTGATTTGGGACACTTAGTCCCTAAAACGAAAGCTTAAGTCTTAGAATTTTGACTACAGTCGGAACTATGCGAAGACGACTCTGAAATAGAGTTTAGTTGGTTCCATTAGCTCCGTGGGGTGATTTTGGACTTAGGAGCGTATCCGGACTGTAAATCCGAGGTCTGTAGCTGATTTAGGCTTGAAATGACAAAAGTCGAATTTTTGAAGATTTGGACCGGAAGTCGACTTTTTTATATCGGGATCATAATGTGATTTTGAGAGTTGGAACAGCTCCGTTATGTTATTTGGGACTTGCCTGCAAAATTGGACGTCATTCCGGGTTGATTTGATAGGTTTCGGCACGAGTTTTAGAAGTTGAAAGATTTCAAATTTATAAGCTCGATTCTTGGTGTGATTCGTAGTTTCGACATTGATTGATGTGATTTGAGACCTCGAGTGGGTCCGTGTTAGGGTATAGAACTTGTTGGTATATTTAGACGGGGTCCCGGGGGCCTCAGGTGAGTTTCGGATGGGCTACGGGCCTTTTCCCCCTATTTTTGAACTGTTGTTATCTGTCATCTGGTTTCCTTGATCGCGTTCACGTACTTGCCTTCGCGTTCGCATAGTGTTATTTTGGAGGGTGAAATAATTCCTTTTCGCGTTCGCAGTCATCCTCTCACGTTCGTGAAGTTCTGCTACCCCCTTCTTCGCGTTCGCATTCCCTATCTCGCATTCACGAAGTGCAACCCAGGCCCTGGGCACTGGTGATCATTTTCCTCTTCGTGTTCGCGTACTACTTCATGCATTCGCAAAGAGAAGTCGTTGGGCCATCATATTTTTCCTCTTCGCGTTCGCGAAAGTGTTGTCGCGTTCACGAAGAACAACTGGGAAGCCTTGTTTCTCTTCTTCGAGAACGCGTCCCTTTCTCCGCGTTCGCGATGCACAAAACCCCTGGGTAGAATATAAAGTCCTCTATTCCGAGTGTTTGCCATTTTCACTAGTTTTGGAGTTCTAGAGCTCGATTTTGAGCGTTTCCTTGTGAGTGTTTCATGCAAATCGATTGGGTAAGTATTGTTCACCTAGAATTTACTTATTTCCATGATTCTATCTTTATTTTTATCATTTAATTTGTGTTTTGAGTTGAGGAAAATGGTGGTTTTTGAAAGAAAAAAATTCAAAATGAAAAATCACGATCTGAGGGACGAAATGGTATCGGAATTTGATAATTTTTGTATGGTTAGACTCGTGAGTGAATGAGTGTTCGTATTTTGTGACCTTTACCCGATTCCGAGACGTGGTTCCGGGTCGACCTTTAGGGCGGATTTCGGGATTTTTATTAAAGTATTGATTTTATTAATTAGATGAGTCTATTATGGTTGTATTCATGTTATGCAATTGTG
>AWOL01S0039385.1:1837-24885 GCA_000715115.1 Nicotiana otophora | reverse complement strand
ACATCCGCATTGTTCCATCCTTCTTTTTCACAAATAATACCGGTGCACCCCAAGGCGATACACTTGGTCTGACGAACCCTTTGGCTAGTAACTATTCAAGTTGTTCTTTTAATTCTTTCAATTCTTTCGAAGCCGTGCGATACGGTGGAATAGATATAGGCTGGGTATCTGAAGCCAAGTCAATACAGAAATCAATATCACGATCAGGTGGCATACCTGGAAGATCTGATGGAAATACATCGGAAAACTCCCGAACTACAGGCACAGAATCAATAGCCGGAGTCTCTGCAGTAGTATCCCGAACATAGGCTAGATAAGCCAAACAAGCTCGAGCCTGAGCCTCGTCAACTCTGGCTCGATGCCTGAGTTCGATGTCTGGGCTCGATGCCTGGGCTCGATGACTAGGCTCGATGCCTGGGTTCGATGTCTGGGCTCGATGCCTGGGTTCGATGCTTGGGCTCGATGACTGTCCAGAATGCCCAACAAAAGAGGAAAAATTGCAGCAGCTTTTTAAGTCCAACTTTTGATCCGTTAACCATCCAAAACTCACCCGAGGCCTTCGGGACCTCAACCAAATATACTGACAAGTCCTAAAATATCATACGAACTTAGTCGAAACTCTAAATCACATCAAACAACGCTAAAACCATGAATCATACCCCAATTCAAGCTTAATGAAACTAAGAGTTTTCAAATTCTACATTCGACGTTGGAACCTATCAAATCAAGTCCGATTGACCTCAAATTTTGCACACAAGTCATAATTATGTAATCGAGCTATGAAAATTTTTAGAACTGAATTCCGACCCCGATATCAAAAAGTCAACTCCCCGATCAAACTCTCAAACTTTAAATTCCTATTTTAGCCATTTCAAGCCAAATTTCACTACCGACTTCCAAATAAAATTCCGATCACGCTCCTAAGTCCAAAATCACCATACGAAGCTGTTGGAATCATCAAAATTCTATTCCGGGGTCATTTTCTCAATATGTTGACCGAAGTCAAACTTAGCACTTTAAGGCCAACTTAAGGAACCAAGTATTCCGGTTTCACCTCAAACACTTTCAAATCCCGAACCAACCATCCCCGCAAGTCATAAATCATTACAAGCACCTACAGAAAATTTTATTTTAGGGAACAGGGTTCTAAAAGTTAAAATGACTGGTTGGGTCATTACAGCCATCTTCATCAATGATAATGGGGTAAGTGCTTTCTTCACAATTTTGAGTTAAATACATGAGTGTATATGGATTTAAACATGGAAATTTGTAAAAATTGTGGGGTTTTGGTAGGAAACCTAAAAATTGGTATTCTTGGATTTGATCACGATTTTGGGCATGAAATGGAGAATAAATTATATATTTGAGTTCGTGGGGTTATGAGTAAAGTTTATCTTCAAAAATTTTCGGAATCCGGGCACGTGGGCCCGAGGGTGATTTTATCAACTTTTCGAACAGAGTTGGAAATTGTTATAAAATGATTAATTATGAGTATTAGAGTATATTTTGATACGGTTGCATCATATTTGACTAGTTTTGGAGCGACGGGCATCAGTTTGAATTGTCGGAGCGGCCTTGGACCCGGTTATGGAATTTCGGAGCAAGGTAAGTCTCTTTTCTAATCTTGTAAGAGGGAATTAACCCCATAGGTGAACTAAATTATTGTGTACTTTTATTTGTGGGGGCTACGTACGCACGAGATGATGAGAGTCCGTGCGTAGCTACTAGCTATGCCTATGTACGGGTAGTTTTAGGCTCACATCATGCCTTGTTGATATTATTATTAATTTATGTTTATTGTCTGCCTTGAGAGGGAGCGAGATTGAGTTTGCTTATTAAATGTTTTGAAAGGAGTTTCAATTGAAGAACTTAAGATTTAAAAGGTTTCATTTGAACTTCAGAATTTCGAAAAGGATTGAGTAATGCTATAATAACTTAAGAAATCTATGTGTAACCGCGTCGCATGTATGTTTCGCGAGCGGGGTAATTTTCTTAAAAGGTTACGAGCTGAATTTTCCTTATTTTGAAAAGAATCAAGAAACAGATATCATCTTAGTGTTAAACTTATATTTGGCCGTGTCGCAGGTATGATTCGCGAGCGGGGACCGCGTAGCATGTATGATTCACGAATGGGGAAATTTACAGATGCATCTATGGTTCTCGTCGTTCGACCCTCGGCAGTGCACAGTTTATTTTTATTGTTGGATAGGGTCGTACGACCTCGGCATGACTTGCGCATGATTGTATTAATTGATATTGCCTCATTGGCCTGAGATATAAATTGTTAACAAAAGAATTGTTTACTTATTTCATGATATCGGGCTTACAGCCGTTCAACGTGATCCATGCTTAATCGTATCATTGGTATATTAATTATAGCCCACAGTAAGTGTCCGAGTCGACCCCTCGTCACTACTTCTTCGAGGTTAGGCGGGATACTTACTGGGTACGCGTTGATTTACGTACTCATGCTACACTTACTGCACATTTTTGTGCAGGTACACATATGTTTAGCGGCCTTGCGAGCGCAGAGGCGTGATTATGGCAGAGACTTAGGTGAGTTGTATTCTTTACAACGATTTGCAGCCAACGGAGTCTCCCTCAGAGAATTGTATTTTCTTTTCCTGTCCAATTTATATTCCGGATAGTTGTTGTATTTTATTTTATATTCCTAGTTAATACCCATGCACTTATGACATCGGGTTTTGGGAGGATTATAGGTTGTGCTGCATTTGAAATTTTAAAGATATTATTATTTATTTTTGTAAACTTCATCTTTTACGATTTAAATTGAAGGAAAAACATGATTTCAAAAGTAACAAAAATGAGAACCTAATTAAGTATTTATTGTTGGCTTGCCTGACATTAGTGTCCAGCGCTATCACGACTTTTATGGATTTTGGGTCGTGACAACCCTAGTCGAAGTCGTGAAGAAATCCTCAAAATCGCCCAAAAACTGAGCTCCAAAAATTCCAATCGAAAATAAAGAAATGACAGATTTTCAATCCTTAAGTTTCTGCCGAGGTTCGCATTTGCGGACAAAAATTTCGCATTTGCGAATGAACAGTACCTCCCATGAACAGTGTTCGCAATTGCGACAAATTGTTCACAATTGCGAGTGAATAGTGTTTTCGCAATTGCGATAAATGGTTCGCAATTGCAAATGAACAGTGTTTTCACAATTGCAATAAATGGTTCGCAATTACGAATTAACAGTACCTCAACAGAAACCAGCAAACTCAAACTTCTCTGAAATGATCTGAAACCACCCTGAAACTCATCTGGAACATCCCGGACACAAACCGTATATGAATTTCAATCATAAAACATGCTATGGGCCTGCTCGCGCACTCACAATACTGAAAAGAGGTCGTCTTGACCCGATATTGACCATGATCAAACTCCCAAATTTCTTAACTTTATTAGTCTCTCAACCAATGATCCAAAAATACACCCAAGCCCCTCGGGACCCGTCAAATTATACCAAAAAGTCCTAAAACATCATACGAACTTAGTCGAAACTTCAAATTACATCAAACAATATTAGAACCACGAATTATACCCCAATTGAAGCTTAATAAAACTAAGAAATTCCAACTTCTACATTTAATGCCGAAACCTATCAAATCACGTCCGATTGACCTCAAATTTTGCACACAAGTCATAAATAACATAACAGACCTATACAAATTTCAGAACTGGATTCCGACCCCTATATCAAAAAGTCAACTCCCCGGTCAAACTTCCCAAAAATTCAATTTTCGTCATTTCAAGTTACATTTCACTACGGACTTCCAAATAATTTTTCAGATACGCTCCTAAGTCCAAACTCACCATACTGAGCAATTGGAATCATCAAAACTCCATTCTAAGGTCGTTTGCTCAAAAGTCAACTCTCCGATCAACTCTTTCCATTTAAGCTTCTAAATAAGAATTATTCTTTTAATTTAATTTCGAATCTTCCGAAAATCAAACTCGACCACACCCGCGGGTCATAATACATATTGCAAAATTTCTCAAGACCTTTAGTCGCTGAACGTGGCGTTAATTCTTAAAATGACACGTCAGGTCATTACAGCGAATGGAAGAAGGGTATCTACTAACATCCCATGTACGAGGGATAACAGTAGGAAATTTTTCTTCTAAATCCTTCGAAGTACTAAGCCTTCTTGGGATGATGGAACTCACTGTTGGAGGAACGGAATCCTCGATTTTGTTCTTGCCCTTTGAAGAACTAGCACGTTTTGAAGAAGAAGCTATTGGAATAGAAGGAAGGAAAATTTCTGGTTCAAAGAAGATAAGTTAAAAGTTGGGAAATAAAGATGTAAATTAGAAGTTTGATAAATTATGAAGTACATAAGAGGAGGATGATGCGTATAAGTAAAATTTTGACGGCTAAATTCATGGCCATGATTACTTCGATAATCGGCAAAAGTTGTGTTGAATCGTGGGATGGCACGTGTCTGGGGCATTAAATACGGAGAGACGTGCGTCTAATTAACTGACAGAAAATTTCAAAGGGAGTTACAGAAATTCCCGCCAAAAAGATGCTTTCTAGCAACTTTCCGGTAACTCAAGATTGTGTCACCGGAAAGCATGGGGACTATCTGTATAGGAAAAAATATGATATTACACGTGGCAGCTTAAAGGAGGGACACATGGAATATAAGATGGGGATGATCACCGAACATAGCTATTCCATTTGTTACCGGAAGGAATAACGATCATAAAAGGAGTATTAAATGTTTTGCGCCCGGTAATATTTAATATAGAATATTCCACAGCATTAAGGATGATGGGCCGTTACAAAAAAAAATTGCATTTATGTCTTAACGTTACATCTTTATCAATATCCCTCATAATTGATATTAAAGAAGGGCATGATCCTAGGACTTCCTTTCCTAAATGTAGTTATAAATAGTGGGCTTTGTTATCATTGTAGGGGAAAATTTTCTGGTTAACTTGCATTACATTCTATACAAGCATTTTAATATAATTTTACTTTCTCGCCTTTGATCTTATCATTGTTGTGCCCGAAAACCCTATTCCTGGACTCATTAGCTCTGTCGTTCCGTCTACATTCTAAGGTTATGTATTTTATATTTCATGAGTTTATTTTATTACTTTTTGGATCAAATTAATTCACTTGTCTAGAAACCACGAACAAATTCAACTGTACTATTTTCGGGTAAACAGGGGTTCAATCGATATGACAATGATGTATACTTGATAAAGTTTTTGGCGCCACCAAAATCCTAAAAAAAAAAAAAGAAAAAAAAAAAGAGCTTTCGCAAGAGTCAACGTAGTCCCTTCTGAATAGGAGGGGAAACAAAAAGAGTGCTCTCCTATGCCTCTAATGTCTTTTTATCCTTTGTTTGGGGCTCCTTAGCAAACAAAGGTATTCACAGCACACGTTTCATGTCAAAATGGCAAAGCAACATGGTATTCACAACATATTTCATTTGTACGTATTAGCTTAATTACAGTTCTTAAAGTACAACACTGCAACATTTTGCATATGTAGCTACAAAATACATTATAGCTAAATATAAAACTTTCCGTAGCTAAACACTTTAGCCACAATATATTTCCCTTAGCATCCATATCAAAATGTAGCGTAGCTAAAAGTTCGCTACAGACTTTATATGATTTGTGGCTAAGAACTAATACTTATTGGGGTAAAATTCAAAAATAGCCAGATTTATAAGTGGTAATTGAAAAATAGCCACAGTTTCAAAAGTAATCGAAATTTAGCCACTTTTCATATAAAGATAAATATGAACGAAAACACTGTTTAAAATTCGAAAAATATTCCAGCATAATATACTGGAGTTCGAATTTTTTACATGTGAACTTCCAGCATAATATACTGGAGTTCCAGCATAATATGCTAGAAGTTCATACACAGGTGTTCCAATCTCCAGTATATTATGCTGGAACTTTTCGTGTGCTGGACTTCCAGCTTAATATGTTAGAAGTTCATACACAGGTGCACCAATCTCCAGTATATTATGCTGAAACTTTTCGTGTTGCAGCAAAATAGTGGATGTTTTTCAATGTCTTTGCAAACGCTGGCTATTTTTTAATTATCAGTCCGAAAACTGGCTAACTCGTGCTATTTTTACTACTTATTGCTACAAATATCTTTTGTGCAGTGGCTATATTGATAATACTTTTGTGCTACGAAATATATACTCATAGCAAATAATCTTAGTCATTTGCCACGGCAAATACACTATATAGCAATCTTTATATTGTATGTGGCAAAAGACTTAATTTGTTTGTCACGAAAATTCAAATCTTGTAGCTATTTTTATATTTTAGTTTCGTGGCAATAGTACGTTTTTTAGCTACAAGTTCAAATATTCATAGCTATGAATTGAAGTATCTGCCACAAATATTTAGGTAGCTAAGAATCCATTCTCTTGCCATGAATGTATAACCATATTTTTGTTACGTGATAATATTATATATATATATAGCCACGAATTCAAACTTTTATTGCCACAAATTAAAGAATTTGCTATAAGAATAACTATTCAGAATAATTTTCATTATAGTTAAAACTCCAAATATTTCAGATTCCAAAACAAATTCAAAGTTACACATAAGCTTTTAATAACGTAGCTAAGAATAAAAAGAATTTACATTCCACAATTACACATAATTGTAAATTTCAAAGCATTCACGATGCACAATTTTTCTACGACACCGTCTTCTTCTTTCACTCCTCCTCGGGTCTTTAACTACACCTTATCTTGGTCTTAACTTGTCATTGCTCTAACTCCACCAATCTACCTGTCAAAAAAAAAAATTTTAATACCACGAAGCAAAAATAACTCATCGTATATGTTTAACAGGTATAACTGAGTTGAAACTTTAACATAAAGATGTAAGTTCAATTAATAAAAATATTGATAGAATTTCAAGCAGATAAAAAACATGTATTGATAAATATTTTACAAGAATTTCTAACAGATAACAAAAGGAAAAATACAAAGCAACAAAAGAAGTAAAAAAGAAAATTTTGAACACTTTTTAAACAACTTAAATTATCTTCATCCCAATTTTGTAATATTGCTTTTCTGTTCAAATTCTCAATCACTACTTATCAAAAATAAGATACAATATCCATCAAATTGCTGGAATAGTCCACAAAATTATACCCAAAAATCCAAATAAAGTAGGTATAAAAATATTTAGAAGCCCTAAAATATAGAGATATGAGCTTACCTCTTCTATCCGACAATAGAGAAGCGACTGCGTTCTCTCTCGCTCTTCCTTGTCATTCTTGGTCTTCTTAGTTTAGCCGTGGTTAAAGAATGAAATAGAAAAGTGGGGAAGGGGAGGTGGCAGCGGGAGAGAGAGGAGGTCAGAGTGTAGTTTATGCTTAAGGGATTTTGCTTTGGTCCTTTGTTGTTTCTTTACTTGTTATATACTATAGACTTTTGCTTTCTTGTAATTTTTAATAAGACACTGTAATACATTAAATGCAAAAAATATAAGTCCTAATGAATATAAGTAATTAAAAAAACTACCAAAAACCAAAATGAATAATATTATAAATACTTAATTTATAATAAGTAACATAGAAACAATAAACTATTTAATAAAATGAAGGTATTCTAATTATTTACCTTTTTCTTTAAAGCTTCTTTCGTGCTATATGATATTCTTAGTTTATTATTCTCCTATTTCAATTATATTAATTTTAAAAAATATTAGTGCCTAATTAGATTTATGATAGTAATTATTAAAGTATCAAAATAGCATTAGACCATTAATTATGCATATTCAAATTGAATACAATTAGTGATCAATGTAAATAGATACAAGCCCAAAGTTTCTAGACCAAGTCTTGTCATGACTTTCATACTCGAAGCAAAACTATTCATCTTTAAAAGAATTTGACCTAATTTATTATGGTTAAAATATTATTATTACAATGGTAACCTGAAATGTACGATAATATAATTATAGTCAACTATAAAAGTTTATAGATATTTTGAATATGTTACTATTCATTTTTTTCTTGATAAAAATTTGTAACTATTGAGCCAACTATTTGCAATTTGTTTCTAACGTGAAGCAAGATTATCCATTAACTACAAGATTCTGTTTCAACTAATTTAATAGTAGTAAAATATTACTATTGCTACAGTAAGTTCCAATTCTTGGTAATACTTATAAATAGCTACGAAATTTTATCATAGTGATAAATCTGTGGTTTAAATCATTTATGACAAATAATTGTTAAGCCAAATGTAGCAATAGTTTATTTAGAACTTAAAGCAGAATTATTTATTCAGATACAACATTTAGTTTAAATAATTTATTGTGACTAAAAATTAGTTTTAGTACAGTAAGTTTTAGCATGTAGCAAAAACTAATGATTAGCAAAGAAATTTTATCATATCAAAAGATCTGTGGTAATATCATGTCTTTATGACAAATAATCGTAGCTTTTAAATCAACTAATGCCACGATATTTTATAACTTGAAGCAAAAATATTTATTTTAGCTACAATAGTTTGTTTCAAATAATTTATTGTGGCTAAAAGATTACTATTGCTTCAATAACTTTTAATGCATGACAAAAACTTATGATTAGCTACGAAATTATACTGTAGCAATAAATTTATAGCTATTTAGGTAATTGTTGCCACGATAATTAACAACCATGATGTATACTTGATAAACAGGGGTTCAATCGATATGACAATGATGTATACTTGATAAAGTTTTTGGCGCCACCAAAATCCTAAAAAAAGAAAAAAAAAGAAAAAAGAGCTTTCGCAAGAGTCAACGTAGTCCCTTCTAAATAGGAGGAGAAACAAAAAGAGTGCTCTCCTATACCTCTAATGTCTTTTTATCCTTTGTTTGGGGCTCCCTAGCAAACAAAGGTATTCACATCACATGTTTCATGTCAAAATGGCAAAGCAACATATATAGTATTCACAACATATTTCATTTGTACGTACTAGCTTAATTACACTTCTTAAAGTACAATTATATATTTCACTGTATACATGCAGCTGGAGTAGAATAGAAGTTTCTCTACCTCAGAATACTATGCTGCAGATTAAAATGTTCTTCCTCTTATAACTTAAATATATTTTACAATTAACATTAATTGTCATATCAATCGTGATGAATCACCTAATTTATGACATGAATGTCCAATCATTTCATGTGCAATATCCGTCAAAAGCATGGACCGCTGTACAAAATGCAAGAGGACCTTCCTCAAGTGTGAGAAAGAGTACTCAGATTGTTTTTCCAAAATGTGTACGTTTTGGATTAAGAATTCTAGTGGTGTGTTGTTTTTAAAGGAATACCAGATATATGCAAAATACAATTATAGAATAATAATACAGGGCATAAGTTGCATATCCACAATTGCGATTTATAAGGCGCATTTGGCAGTTGCGATTTGGTAATTGCGATTTTTCATTGCAGTTGCGACTTACAAGAGGCATTTGGCAAACTATAAGTCGCATTTCAAATACTATTTATGACTGGCCGAAATTATTCATGAGTCGCAACTTAGTCGCGATTTTAATTTTTCGGTGTCGCTTTGGGATTAATACTTGCTCTATGTTTAACCGAAGCAATTGAAACTGAACAGTCATCCTTTATCTGCTAGGAGCTCAAGTTTTTTCCCTCTGTTTACATTGATATATTTTATTATATAATTGCTCACAAGTGAACAATGACGTTGGAAAATTAATGAATCGTCTTGTGAGCCCTTTGTGAAAGCCGTGATTTCCTTAATGAGTAACTGAAGTTTTGAACTTCTCATCAAATTTGTACCTGTGAATTAACAGCTATTAGTCAGATTACTTGGAAAAGTGGTAAATAATTTGTTACAAATTACAATAGAGGAAAAAAAACAAATTTTGGAAACTTTACAGCTTTAGTTTGTCGGCCCTAAAATAAAAACCTAGCTTGTAATTCAAGAAACACGTAATAGGGAAAAGGAAAACCAAGTAATTCATATTTCATACTAATATATAACTTTTAAGTAAAGCAATATCAGAAAGTTACCAAAACAAAACAAAAACCAGGTTATCGACTTACTATTGAGAGCCAGAGAAAAATTGATTCAATGGCGGCGATTAGCGATCCAATAATATGGACGAGAGGCAAAACTATAGGAAGAGGCAGTTTCGGTATCGTCACTTCAGCAACGACAACAAACTCATCCGTTGATATTCCGTCGACAATCGCAGTAAAATCTGCCTTGTTTTCGCGTTCAAAGTCGTTACAGAAAGAGAGAGAATTGCTACACGAGTTTCAAGATTGTGATCATGTTATTCGATATTTCGGAGCTGATGTTACTGAAGAAGATGGGAAGATATTGTACAACATGTTGCTCGAGTACGCGTCTGGTGGAAGTTTAGCTGATCGGATTAGTCAAAATTCAAGGAAAGGGTTGCAAGATTTTGAGGTAAAACAGCACGCGAAATCGCTTCTCTTAGGGCTTAGTCATATTCATGGAAGAGGTTTCGTTCACCTTGACATTAAACCAGATAATATTCTTCTTGTGGGTACGGAAAAAGTTGCCAAGATTGCTGATTTCGGGTTTGCGAAGAAAGTTGGAGGAGTAAAGAGTCAAAAAAGAAAGCACGGACTCAAAGGAACACCTTTGTACATGGCGCCAAAATTAGTTCTTGATAACGAGTACGGACCTGAAGCCGATATTTGGGCTTTGGGGTGCACTGTCTTTGAGATGGTTACAGGGAAGACAGTGTAGGATTACAGTGAAACCAACGGCGTTGTTTATCTATTGTGCAAAATTGGAATGGGATCACCGGATTTGCAGAACAAAAGATTGTCAAAAGAGGCTGAAGATTTTCTGAAAAAGTGTCTTGTTAAGGAGCCGAGATCACGATGGACTGCTGATATGCTATTAAAGCATCCATTTCTTTCATCTGATGATAATGTTGTTGTTCGTGAGCGGACAAGGAAAAAGGAACTCAACCCGTTTTTGTTAATTCGGTATTTGTGCTGGTGAAAGTGATCCTTTAATTGACGATTTCTGCAATAGTATGGAGATGGATAAGCTAAAACCAATGAAGTTGTTGAATTGCAGATCCAACAAAAGAAGAAAGCTACTAGCTAGAAGGATGCTGATTATCAGTTTTGATTGTAATTTTACAAATGTAAAGAATTATACTAATGTAAAGAACTACGTTTGGGCTTGATCCCCATAGGAGCTTAGCCCGGGGTACGTAGGCAACCTGTGAGAAAAGGAGAGATCAGGTGCAGCCCCTTGTATTAAAAAAAACAGTTTTGTGTTTATATTTTCTTAATTAGTATTGAACAATCTGTACAAAAAGGCAGCTTGTAATTTTAGTTAACAGTGAGTACATTCTCTTTTCAACATATTTTGCAGATTTATATGTTGTATTTTTTCTTATAGAATATTCAATTTGTTCACTAGAAAGAGAGGCTCTTTTGCAAGTAGATTTTGCTAATAGTAACTACATTCTGTTTTATGTTATATTCTTTTATGTCATATTGTCATGGAACCAGAATATACCAAGTCAGAGTAGCAAAAGAATAAAATGAAAGAACCTCTTTTGTATGTAATTAAACGCAATGTTTATTTGAAATATGAAAATTCTTTCTTCAAGCGACAAAAGATTAGGTTTTGCCAAGTTAATTTAGGATTTGGTTCCTAAAAACTTGTTGTAACTAAGGAAGTAAAAGGAGGCCTAATTACTAAATAGCTATCCAAAGCAATTGACATGATTTACAAAAGCAAAGATCATTCTCTGATATAGGCTAGGTGGTAACATATTTGTCATATGCATTAGCACAATGGCTCAAACCTAGATATAGTGGCATTTCCTCTAGCAATTTATATCTAGCACTTTCTACACACAAATTTTATCCCATCACATTAGTTATTACAAACTACAGCTGCTGCCAAAGTTAACCATCGTCGTAAAATTGATGATGGGTAGCTAGCTAAAAAAACAAAAAGGACAGTTCGATGCACAAGGAATTCCGCTATCACAACTGGTGAAATCTTAGCAGGTTTGTTTAAATGGGTGAGAGTATAAAATATAATGTTATGAATACTAAAAAGGACCAACAACCATAAAGTGGCAGCAAGATGTTAGGAATTTTTGGAAGTAGACATTTCTAATGACAACAAAATATAGAAAAATATCACAATCCTGCACGGATAAGTATCCATTTTTAAGCCGCAAAGGCAGTAGGGGTGGGTCATGTTCGCAATTCAGATTGAATATGAAAATTTCAGTTTGAATTTTCGATTTTTGGATTAAAAAATAACAATCCAAATAAGCTCGGATTGGATTGGATTTTTTAAGTTTGATTTCGGATTGAAAAAATGACAATCCAAATAAGTTTGAATTGGATTGGATTTAAGTTTGATTTCGGATTAATCTTTTGGATATTTTGGATTTTAGATTTTAAGTCTATAAGTTGAGAGTCTTACAAAAATAACATTCAAATGAAGTCCTCATGTTAAATTGCTTAGAAAGTTTCTCATTCTAACTGCAATCATCTAAATAAAGTATTCACGTAATGAAATCATTATCAAGTATAATAAGGCCGATAATAAGTAGTACTCCCTCCGTTCCAATTTATGTGAACCTGTTTGACTAGGCATATAGTTTAAGAAAAAATAAAGACTTTTGGAATTTGTAGTCCTAGACAAGTCAAAAAGGGGCTCGGAGTATTTGTGTGGTTATAAAAGCTTCTCATTACGGGTAAAATTAGAAGTTTAAGCTAAATTGATTCCAAAATTAGAAAGGGGTCATTCTTTTTGGAACAGACCAAAAAGGAAATAGGTTCACATAAACTAGAACGGAGAAAGTAATAGTAAGACTATATTGTCCTAATAAAAAGTATTATAATAGTAGTTTAGTAATTAGTACTGAATATATGAGATAATATCTAATGGGTGGGGATAGTATTGGACTTATTATATTGCATATGGATAATGGACTAAATATAAAGTATATCCAAAAATCTGAAATACCAAATCCAACATCCAATCTGAAATCCAAAATTTATAAAAATTAAATCCGTAATCCGAAGATTTAAACCAAAAATCCAAAAAAATCGAATTTTGATTTGGATTTTAGGTTTGCCCGAACTATTCTCACCCCTAAAAGGCAGAATCAAATTACTCGTCAAGTCCATCGATTTGAGCTGTGTGAAAATCTTGTTACCCCTCCAACTTTGTGTGAAAAAACAAATTTCTTCTCAATTTGTAAGCTATAAACATTTTCTCCCTCCTATTCTTAGGTATTTATTGAATTTGCTAACAGTAAGTACATTCTCTTTTCAACATATCTTGCAGATGTGTATATATGTTGTATTCTTCTTTCTTAGCCCTAAAGTATGAGTGTTCTGTGTCACACCCCTTTTATGTCCCCCCCTCCCCCCCAAAAAAAACGATAATGTGTTATGGATTATTGTAGGTTAAAGAGTTTTTTCAATTAAAGTGACAAACTTGAGTAGGGACTATTTTATTTACAGAGTCGCCACTTGGAATTGAGTTTTTGGGTATTCCAAGTCACCTTTTATTTGAATCCCTGGTCAAAGGAAGGTTTAACTCTATTATTATTGGTCTGCAAAAATAAAGTTCGGGTAAGGAATTCTATTGACCGGGGAGAAGGTGTAAGGCATTCCCCGAGTCCCGTGGTTCTAGCACGGTCGCTTTATTGACTTAATTTGGCTTATATTATTTATTATTTTTTAGAAAACTGTGTTTTAATGGATCTCCATGTTTTACCTATCCGGTTTTAATTATCACTTTTTATGGATTTATCTTTAAAACGGGTCACATGTGCGTAACTCTATTTTATTTGGTGCGTTAAAATCATGTCACGCGTACTTGTACACAATTAATCGCGTTTTATTAATTATCAAGATTGTTTGGCCAAAGTTGCGCAAACGCGTACTTTGATTTATTTTTGGGAGTCATAGTCATGTCACGCGAACGTGTACACAATTATGACAGTCGAATAAGTGCGCGCCTAAAGCATTGCTCCTAGCGAATAATATAACAAAATAAATAAATAAATAAATAAATAAAAGAAATAAAAGAAAATTTTTAAATCATGCTCAAATTCTTTTAACTTTTCATTTTCATGTGTTTGGACCGAGCCCAATTCCTAAAACATGCTAGAAATATTTGATTACTAATGGGCTAAGTCTTTCCCAACTCCCACAACCCAACAAGCAATTCACATTCTACAGACAAATGACGAAAATACAGGATAAATCTAGATAAGCACATATTCAATCACTTAAAGAAAATAGGTGCTAAGAAAGGTAAAAGATCAAAGCTATCGGAAGAGCCGTTAAAGATACTACCCCACCCGATCAATTTATGCTTTCAATTGCGTTCCATCCTTAGAGCTAAAATTATGACCGAGTTATTTACCTACTTTTTAACACACACTTCTTTTCCTAAATTGCTCCTCCTCGCTCAATTCAGCACTAACACGAACAGAGAATTCAAGACCCTATTCAGATGAATATTATGTTAGTTCATTCATTCTAAAAGAAACACATGTCTCTGCTAGAAATCAACCGAAAAAATAGTTCTTCAAATGCATATAACTTGGAAATGACAGAGAATTTTTAAAAAAAGAGCTAACAAAAATCTTCTTTGATCAATCACAATGGAAAGAACACTCAATAACTAAAGTGAAGTAGAAACCACATGCTGGGAATTTTATTTGGGTACTCAACTCATTCAAATCAGTACATTATTTTAAAGCTAAAATAAGAAAACACTTGAAATATGACCTTAGCTCAAATATTGTTAAATTCTTTCAAGTGCTTGATTAATTAAACCCAAACAGTAGTGCATAAATTTTAAAACAGTAAAAATTCTACCATATTCATCTCTTAAGATCCAAACTAAAACAATATTAAAAATACAAAAGAAATAATAGCCAAAGCCATTTCCAAGTTCAAAGTTAATGCGTTGTCAGAAGATTCACTATGTGAGCATTTCCCTAAGTGAGATTGAGCAACAAATAAGAAAACATCACTCTGATTTTTTTTATTTCGGATGAACAAGTTTGTAGATATCAACTTTTTTACTTAAACAACTTATACTCCCCGGATCTTACCCATCGTTAACAGCTCTTCCAAAGCTTATATAAAAATAAGATTAATATAGAGATGATAGTCATAGAGATGAACCTGTTAGGCCAAAATTTCCTTAATAGCAGTTGCAGAACCAACGGATACACTATTTTCGACTCCAAAATACTGACGAGAATCGACTATTGAATTCGGACAGAACCGCGAACCAGTAATAACACTCAAACGGCGCCGGAAAACTTGAAGAGATCCTTTTATCCAGAAAATATTGAGAAAACGTGGTTTTGGAAATGGGGCAGAGGCGTTTTTGGGGTTGAATTTCTGCTAGATTTAGGTGGGCTGTTTTATAGCTGGTTATGAGCAGCAGTCTAGGTGGACACATCTGATTTTTTCGACCCCCTCTAATGTAGGTTTTGGTGTATTTTTATAGCCGAAACAGGTGGTATTTTTGGGATGGTTTTATTGTTGGCTTTTAGGTGAAGAACCTCCAGCTTTCATGCCTGTTTTTTCTACCTTTTTAGAGTGATTACAGCTCTCCCCTTTGAGTGATTTTTGGACCTCGTTTTAGCTCAAATTTGCTGCCAAAAGGGTCCTGGTTTGTTGGTGTTTGTGGCTGATTTTGGGTATGGGGTTTGTGAGTGGGAGACAAGCATGGGGGACAAGGGAAAGTGGAGTGGGAAAGATGGAGTAATAAGTGAGATAAGTGGAAAAAAATTTAAGCACAATCAAAAATTAGGTGTTCACAGTATGCCCCTCTTTGCTTGGAAACATGAAGAGTTTTCAGGCAAAGAAAAGATGAGCAATATGACTAATTTTTGGTCATACCGTTATTCAAAAGGGAAATAAAATAAAAATGTGCAACCGAGTCCTGGTTTTGGACAAACTACATATCCCAGGTCATAAGGGAATCAGGTCGCGTGTAGTTCAAGTAGAATGATGGAGTGATGAGTTCGAGAGTCGAGAGAGGTTCCGTCGAGGCTCCGGACCGTGGCCCTGTTATTACATCAAAATCTAAAAGGAACTAAACAAGCCTATCAGTTATGAGTTACAAGATTCCTATCTATAAGTCTTCTGAAGCTTGATCTTGAGTCTTGACTGGTTGTTCATGCAGACTCTGATCTGAACCTTGATGCTTGCTAGCTATAGGTGCTAGTTCATTCTTCTACGGCTTCTTCTGAGCAAAACAGGAAATGTGAAGCTCGTAACTTCAGTCATGTTTTGAGCAGTCCATATCCTTTCCATCTGCTTCTGCATTCTGGATTCACTTCTTTTTCTTTTCTTTTCTTTATTCTGGATTGAGAATTTTTCTTTTGGTCATCTTGAACCTTGTGCCTTGAGGTAAAACCTGCTCAGGCACCAAAACAAACAAACATACGAAAATGTTTTGCCTCAGTTTTCACTAGAAAAATTTCGTGAGTTATTGTGACAAAATTCTAAACTACTTTTTTATTGAAAGCAATAAATAAAAGAAGAAGAAAAAAATCGGGAATGGTGTACCCTGAAAAGATCATTATGATTTTTTTTGTGTATTTTTTTAGATGGTGTTCCTTTATTGTCCAAAAGATTATCTCAACTAAGGATTAGTGTACCTTATGTTGGAAAAATGTGGCCAAGGAATGGTACACCCTATATTGGCAATGATATCAGGGAGTGGTGTATCTTGCATTTAAAATCAAATCAACTAGGGAATGGTGTACCCTATGTTGGAGAACACAACTAGGGATTGGTGTACCCTATACTGGTAAGGAGATCAGGGATTGGTGTACCCTATACTGGTAAGAAAATATAATCAGGGGTTGGTACCCTATACTAGTTTACTGAAAAAGAAATGTAACCAGGGGTTGGCGCCCTGCATTACTGAAAAGAAAATGTAACCAGGGGTTGGCGCCCTGTATTACTGAAAAAGAAATATAACCAGGGGTTGGCGCCCTGCATTACTGAAAAGAAAATGTAACCAGGGGTTGGCGCCCTGTATTACTGAAAAAGAAATATAACCAGGGGTTGGCGCCCTATATTACTGAAAAGGAAATGTAACCAGGGGTTAGCGCCCTGTATTACTGAAAAAGAGAAAAAAAAAATGTTGAATCCCCTTAACGAAAAGGTTCTACCTGGGTTAAACTATTAAAAAGAAAGCATGTACAAAGAGTACTTCTTCCCGGATTAAGATACAAAATGCAAGCCTGGGCGAAGAGTACCCGGATTAAGATACAAAAAGAAGCTTGGACAAAGAGTACTTCTACCCGGAAATATGAGCTGGATCCCCTAGGCGAAACGGTTCTACCTGAGTTAAGCTACGAAAAGCAAGCCTGGGCGAAGAGTACTTCTACCCGGAACTATGAGCTGGATCCCCCTGAGGCAAAAAAGTTCTTCGTGGGTTAAGCTACGTAAAACAAGCCTGGACGAACAGTACTTCAAACCGGAACTATGAGCTGGATCCCCCTAGGCGAAAAGATTCAACCTAGGTTAAGCTACGAAAACAAAGCCTGGGCGAAGAGTAACTCTACCCGGAACTTTGAGCTGGATCCCCCTAGGCAAAAAGGTTCTACCTGGGTTAAGCTACGTAAAATATCCTGGGCGAAGAGTACTTCTACCTGGAACTATGAGCTGGATCCCCCTAGGCGAAAGGATTCTACCTAGGTTAAGCTACGAAAAACTAGCCTGGGCGAAGAGTAACTCTACCCAGAACTATGAGTTGGATCCCCCTAGGTGAAAAGGTTCTACCTGGGTTAAGCTATGTAAAGCAAGCCTGGGCGAAGAGTACTTCTACCCGGAACTATGAACTGGATCCCCCTAGGCTAAAAGGTTCTACCTGGGTTAAGCTACGAAAAACAAGCCTGGGCGAAGAGTACTTCTACCCAGAACTATGAACTGGATCCCCCTAGGAGAAAAAGGTTCTACATTGGTTAAGATACGTAAAACAACCTGAGTGAAGAGTATTTCTACCCGGAACTATGAGCTGGATCCCCCTAGGTGAAAATGTTCTACCTAGGTTAAGCTACGTAAAACAGTGTGGGCGAAGAGTACTTCTACCCGGAACTATGAGCTGGATCCCCCTAGGTGAAAATGTTCTACCTAGGTTAAGCTACGTAAAACAGTGTGGGCGAAGAGTACTTCTACCCGGAACTATGAGCTGGATCCCCTTAGGCAAAAATGTTCTACCTGGGTTAAGCTACGTAAAACATCCTGAGCGAAGAGTACTTCTACCTGGAGACTATGAGCTGGATCCCCATAGGCGAAAATGTTCGACCTAGGTTAAGCTACCTAAAATAGCCTGGGCGAAAGGTACCACTACACGGAACTATGAGCTGGATCCCCCTAGGCGAAACGGTTCTACTTGGGTTAAGCTACAAAAACCAATCCTGGGCGAATAGTATTTCTACTCGGAAACAATGAGCTGGATCCCCCTAGGCGAAAAGGTTCTACCTGGGTTAAGCTACGAAAAACAATCCCGGGCGAATAGTACTTCTACCCGAAAACTATGAGCTGGATCCTCCTAGGCGAAAAGGTTCTACTTGAGTTAAGCTACGTAAAACATCCTGAGCGAAGAGTACTTCTACCCGGAACTATGAGCTGGATCCCCCTAGGTGAAAAGGTTCTACCTGAGTTAAGCTACTGTAAACAACCTGGGCGAAGAGTACTTCTACCCGGAACTATGGGTTAGATCCCCCTAGGCGAAAAGATTCTACCTGGGTTAAGCTACGAAACAACCTGAGCGAAGAGTACTTCTACCCGGAACTATGAGTTGGATCCCCCTAGGCAAAAAGGTTCTACCTGGGTTAGGCTACGAAAAACAAGCCTGGGCGAAGAGTACTTCTACCCGGAACTATGAGCTGGATCCCCCTAAGCGAAAAAGGGTCTACCTGGGTTAAGCTACGTAAAACAACCTGAGCAAAGAGTATTTCTACCCGGAACTACGAGCTGGATCCCCCTAGGTGAAAATGTTCTACCTGGGTTAAGCTACGTAAAACAGCCTGGGCGAAGAGTACTTATACCCGGAACTATGAGCTGGATCCCCTTAGGCGAAAATGTTCTACCTGGGTTAAGCTACGTAAAACAGCCTGGGCGAAGAGTACTTATACCCGGAACTATGAGCTGGATCCCCTTAGGCGAAAATGTTCTACCTGGGTTAAGCTACGTAAAACAGCCTGGGCGAAGAGTACTTATACCCGGAACTATGAGCTGGATCCCCTTAGGCGAAAATGTTCTACCTGGGTTAAGCTACGTAAAACAGCCTGGGCGAAGAGTACTTATACCCGGAACTATGAGCTGGATCCCCTTAGGCGAAAATGTTCTACCTGGGTTAAGCTACGTAAAACAGCCTGGGCGAAGAGTACTTATACCCGGAACTATGAGCTGGATCCCCTTAGGCGAAAATGTTCTACCTGGGTTAAGCTACGTAAAACAGCCTGGGCGAAGAGTACTTATACCCGGAACTATGAGCTGGATCCCCTTAGGCGAAAATGTTCTACCTGGGTTAAGCTACGTAAAACAGCCTGGGCGAAGAGTACTTATACCCGGAACTATGAGCTGGATCCCCTTAGGCGAAAATGTTCTACCTGGGTTAAGCTACGTAAAACAGCCTGGGCGAAGAGTACTTATACCCGGAACTATGAGCTGGATCCCCTTAGGCGAAAATGTTCTACCTGGGTTAAGCTACGTAAAACAGCCTGGGCGAAGAGTACTTATACCCGGAACTATGAGCTGGATCCCCTTAGGCGAAAATGTTCTACCTGGGTTAAGCTACGTAAAACAGCCTGGGCGAAGAGTACTTATACCCGGAACTATGAGCTGGATCCCCTTAGGCGAAAATGTTCTACCTGGGTTAAGCTACGTAAAACAGCCTGGGCGAAGAGTACTTATACCCGGAACTATGAGCTGGATCCCCTTAGGCGAAAATGTTCTACCTGGGTTAAGCTACGTAAAACAGCCTGGGCGAAGAGTACTTATACCCGGAACTATGAGCTGGATCCCCTTAGGCGAAAATGTTCTACCTGGGTTAAGCTACGTAAAACAGCCTGGGCGAAGAGTACTTATACCCGGAACTATGAGCTGGATCCCCTTAGGCGAAAATGTTCTACCTGGGTTAAGCTACGTAAAACAGCCTGGGCGAAGAGTACTTATACCCGGAACTATGAGCTGGATCCCCTTAGGCGAAAATGTTCTACCTGGGTTAAGCTACGTAAAACAGCCTGGGCGAAGAGTACTTATACCCGGAACTATGAGCTGGATCCCCTTAGGCGAAAATGTTCTACCTGGGTTAAGCTACGTAAAACAGCCTGGGCGAAGAGTACTTATACCCGGAACTATGAGCTGGATCCCCTTAGGCGAAAATGTTCTACCTGGGTTAAGCTACGTAAAACAGCCTGGGCGAAGAGTACTTATACCCGGAACTATGAGCTGGATCCCCTTAGGCGAAAATGTTCTACCTGGGTTAAGCTACGTAAAGCATCCTGAGCGAAGAGTACTTCTACCTGGAAACTATGAGCTGGATCCCCCTAAGCGAAAATGTTCTACCTGGGTTAAGCTACCTAAAACAGCCTGGGCGAAAAGTACTTCTACCCGGAACTATGAGCTGGATCCCCCTAGACGAAAAGGTTCTATCTGGGTTAAGCTACAAAAACCAATCCTGGGCGAATAGTATTTCTACCCGAAAACTATGAGCTGGATCCCCCTAGGCGAAAAGATTCTACCTGGGTTAAGCTACGAAAAACAATCCTGGGCGAATAGTACTTCTACCCGGAAACTATGAGCTGGATCCCCCCAGGCGAAAAGGTTCTACCCGGGTTAAGCTACATAAAACATCCTGAGCGAAGAGTACTTCTACCTGGAACTATGAGCTGGATCCCCCTAGGTAAAAAGGTTCTACCTGAGTTAAGCTACTGTAAAACAACCTGGGCGAAGAGTACTTCTACCCGGAACTATGGGTTAGATCCCCCTAGGCGAAAAGGTTCTACCTGGGTTAAGCTACTGTAAAACAACCTGGGCGAAGAGTACTTCTACCCGGAACTATGGGTTAGATCCCCTAGGCGAAAAGGTTCTACCTGGGTTAAGCTAGGAAACAACTTGAGCGAAGAGTACTTCTACTTGGAACTATGAGCTGGATTCCCATAGGCAAAAAGGTTCTACCTGGGTTAAGCTATGAAAAACAATCCTGGGCAAAGAGTACTTATACCCGAAACTATGAACTGGATCCCCCTAGGCGAAAAGGTTCTACTTGGGTTAAGCTACAAAAATGAAAGGTATGGACAGTAGTGATGCATGCTGAAAATAAAATAAAATAGAGATTTTGAGGGACTTACCTTTGGTGATATTCGTCCTTTCTGAATTGTCATTCTGCATTGCTTTGTTCCTGTTTCAAACAAAGAAAATTTGTGAGTTTTTAAAGTGGTAGTCGGTTTGTGGCCTTGATGCACTGAGGAATTTGAGTTCACGGACACTCCGTTGTCGAAGAACTGATTCTATCAGAGTGGTACCGAGATGCTCGGATACTTTGTATTATTTTCTGGAGACTTTGTCTTTCTGACGTCTCCCCTGGTTGTTTCATACCTGGATGTCCACGGTACCGTTAACCCTTGTATCTAAGGCAAAGCAATTTTTTCTTTAAAATCAAACTTAGTTGTCTTTCACTCAGAACCAGTTTGTGTCTGTAGTGCTTATCAACTTTTCCCATGAAGCAAGTCTTGCTTAGGCGACCTTTTCAGTTTCTTTGAGACACTTTGTCCGCCTTATCAAAAGAGATCACAGATGGATTCCTGCCTTTATCAATGCCGTATATGCTCCAAATTGTGCTTGGTATTACGGGGAAACTGTAGCCAGTTTTGCAGCCAGTTTTTGCTTTGCTTTTGATACAAGATTAGACCGAAAGGGAATCTAAGAAAAATTATGGAAAATAATAGAAGAGCAATTAGAAGTAAAAAAGGAACTATATCTAAACAAAAAGGTGTCCCTTTCGGGGAAAGAAATAAGGACACTTACCTGGAGATATGTGCCGACTTCAATGAATCATGACATGCATTTTGGACTGGACGCCTGATCTGTCTGAGTTGTCTAATTCTCAAAATACGTCGCAAATGTTCATCTTAAAACTGTCTTGGTTGTGCTCATGCCGGAGCATCGAAGACCCTCATTTGGCTAGTAGCACCCTTTGCGGGTTTTCGCTAACTGACCTCTCTCATTTATCTAATCACTGTTGCCTTATGGTGCCCATCTGGTTTTCACCAATAAGACTCTTGCATTTCTCTGCTCACTGTCGCCTTACAGTGCTAATACGGGTTTTCACCTATAAGACGCTCTCATTTCTTCTTTTCTTTTCTTTTCTTTTCTTTTTTTTTTCATGCAGAAGGTTGGCCAATGTCCCTGGCATGGGGACTTCAAGTATTCTCAAAGATCAATCAGAAATTCTTAACAGGAAAAGGCGAAAAGAACCTTGAACTGAATTACAACTTTTGGAACTGTTTCCACGGGAAAACCGTAAGATAAAAAAAACAAACTTCTACCCAGTTTTTAATTATTGGGAATATGGATTTTTGTTGTGATGGGACCTAACCCAGGGTAAGGCTGCCTACGTATCCTTTCGGAATCAGGTCGGACGTAGTTCAATGACTCAAAAAAATTATTGTTTGACTTCTTCTTTTTGTTTTTTTTTTGAGTACGCAGGTCCAAAAAATGGAAAACAAGGAAGAAAAATACAGCTTAAAAGGGGTAACAAAAGGGTGACACTTGCTTGGAATATCGAGCAATGGTAGCCTTCGTCATCTCGATCTAAGGAAATCATGCGTGAAAGTTCCACAGTGGGTATATATCAGACATAATATCTTTTGACTGCATCTGCATTAATAGTCATGTCTGGTACCCGTCCTTCTTCATCTACCAAGTGCAAGGCCCCTTTTGGTAACACTTTCTTGATGATGTAGGGTCCTTTCCAGTTTGGGGCGAACTTTCCTTTA
>AWOL01S0039378.1:6324-18599 GCA_000715115.1 Nicotiana otophora | reverse complement strand
GGAACAAACTCCCTCATGAACATCTCTGAGAACTCAGCCCAGGTGAGTGAAGCTGCCTCGGCAGGCTACCCAACTCATATACGCGCCACTACTGATAAGCCGCTCCCTTTAGCTGGAACATAGTGAAAGCAACTCCACTCGACTCCACAATACCCATAGTACGAAGGATACGATGTCACTCCTCCAGAAAACCATATGCATCCTCTGATGCCAAACCGCTGAAAGTAGGAGGGTGGTACTTCTTGCACCTCTCGAGCCTGAGCTGCTCCACTTCAGAAGCTGATGCCCCAACCTCGGGCTGAACTGGGATAACCGGTTGTACTGGTATAACCTCTAAGACCTGGTCAACATGGACTCGCTGCTCTGGGGTACGAGCTGCGGGAGTTTGTGCTCCTCCCGCAGTCTGAGATGTGGCAGGAGCAAGTGGAATCAACCCCGCCTGAGCTAAAATGCCAAACATGCTCAAAAACTGGGCGAGAGTCTCCTAANGATAAATGAGTCGGATGAAACCGCCTCCGTCCTAGTAGGAAGAGCATAACATCTGGCCTGGCCTCCCCCTCTAGGGCGACTTCTACACGCCCGACCTCTACCTTTAGCTGGATATGCAGGCGGAGTAGCAACTAGTGCGGTAACCACGGTCTGAGAAGCCTGAGGACCTTATGGAATACATGGGGCCTGAGTAGTCTATGGAGGTGCATCCCTCCTGAGTCTGGGACAGTACCTCACCTCACCATATGACGAGTGTCACCACACTCAAAACAAGATCTCGGAGGATGTGGCTGCTGGAACTGGCTCGGGCCTGGTCGGCTGGATTGACCGCTGAAAGCACTCCGTGCAGGAGGTGCACTAGACAGTGGAGGTGCATAATGGGAAACCTGAGACCTGGGAGTGGGCGGAATATCGTTGGAAGCTGGAAGTGCTGAATGAACAAGATGGCTCACACAGCCTCTACCATGACAGGTTGTAACCGGGGCACGGGCACCACTATATGTGCCAGAATCTTGAGGCCTCTCGGCCTCCCTCTCCTCTCTCTCCCAACTCCATATACCCTCTAATCTCCTAGCGATCTCCACTACCTGCTGGTATGGGGTATTAATCTCCAACTCTCGAGCCATGCTGAATCTAATACTAGGGTTGAGACCCTCAATAAATCGATGAACTCGCTCTCGGACAATGAAAACTAATGCAGGTGCATGTCTAGACAACTTGCTAAACCGGACTACATACTCCGATAAGGTCATAGCACCCTGGCGCAACTGCTCAAACTTTACGCGCCATGCATCCCTAAGACTCTGGGGAACAAACTCCCTCATGAACATCTCTGAGAACTCAGCCCAGGTGAGTGAAGCTGCCTCGGCAGGCTACCCAACTCATATACGCGCCACTACTGATAAGCCGCTCCCTTTAGCTGGAACATAGTGAAAGCAACTCCACTCGACTCCACAATACCCATAGTACGAAGGATACGATGTCACTCCTCCAGAAAACCATATGCATCCTCTGATGCCAAACCGCTGAAAGTAGGAGGGTGGTACTTCTTGCACCTCTCGAGCCTGAGCTGCTCCACTTCAGAAGCTGATGCCCCAACCTCGGGCTGAACTGGGATAACCGGTTGTACTGGTATAACCTCTAAGACCTGGTCAACATGGACTCGCTGCTCTGGGGTACGAGCTGCGGGAGTTTGTGCTCCTCCCGCAGTCTGAGATGTGGCAGGAGCAAGTGGAATCAACCCCGCCTGAGCTAAAATGCCAAACATGCTCAAAAACTGGGCGAGAGTCTCCTAAAGTGCAGGGGTAGTAACAGGCGTCTCAGGTGCCTGCTTTCCAACAGGAGCTACTGGTGGCTCCTCTGTAGCAGGTGCCCTGGTTGCACCAATTGCCCATCATCGGCCTCTACCCCAGCTCTGGCCTCCCGCGGCTCTAGCAGGGGGTGCAGGTGTCTGATCATCCGATCCAGCTATGCATGTCCTCACTATCTATGAGAGAATGGAAAGACATAGATTTAGAATTTCGAAGTCAACAAATTCACACGATAAAGAATCAAGAAGTGAAGCTTTTCCTAAAAGTTCTATAGCCTCCTAAAAATAATTACAAACGTCTCCATACCGATCAGCGAGACTCTACTAAACCTGCTCGTGACTCATAACACCTACGAACCTAGAACTCTGATACCAATTTGTCACGACCCCAATTTTCCTCCATAGGATGTCGTGATAGCACCTAGCCTCTAAGACTATGTAAGCCTAACAAACATGCGGAATATAACTAAAATAGCAAGTAAACTCTCAAATACTCAACAATTTTAATAAAGAAAACTTCACAACTCAGCATATACAATTTCCCCAAAACCTGGTGATATCGAGTCACAAGCTCTACAACGGTGTCATAATCATCACTATACAACTATATCTAATAAAAGAAGGAAGATATAGAAGTAGATAAAGGGTGACTCTGAGGCCTGCGGACGCCGGCATGTGTACCTTAAAGTCTCAAAGTACGAACTCAACTCACTGGTGCCTGAGCTGGTAGGAGGTACCTGGATTTGCACAAAAGATATGCAGAAGCGTAGCATGAGTACACCACAAAGGTACCCAGTAAGTGTCAAGCCTAACCTCGGTAGAGTAGTGACGAGGACAGGTCAAGGCCCTACTAGAATAAATAAGAGACAGAACGATTAATTTAACATCGCAATAATAATAACAATGGAAATGAAACAAGTAAGGAATATACCAAAATTTACTACACAGAACTTTGACAAATAATACATCACAGAAGAAAACAAGGAATGTTATGCCAAGAAAACAAAACAACCAAACACAAGTGAAGTAATAGAGAAATACCAACAAGAGTCACTACCGAGGTACCGCCTCGTAGTCTCAAATCACAAGAATAATTCACAATCTTTCCTTATATCACCGCGGGAGCCTTGCATTTAGTTCTGAAAATTATTTTTCCCGAAATAGCTTCCTGCATTTTACCCCACCTTATCACATCGCGTGGCTTCAAGTAGTTCCCCTACTAGAAACACGCATATCAAGCCCACCTTATCTCACCGCATGCATTTCAGCCCAAAATCTTATATCACCACATGCGTATCAATATCACAATGTATCGCAAATCGCACCTCAAGTTTCCAATATCACAACTTGTCAAGAAAACTAACAACAACAGTATTTTCACAACAAGTAGCCCATGGCTCAACCACAACATGCATAAGAGTTTCAACAGTAACAACTGGAAGTGAGTAACTCAACAAGAATAGTATTTCACAACTTTACAATTTTGCCTCAATGTAAGTCATGGCCTTTATAACTCAAGACCAATCTCAACGACAAGATATTCCAACGATAACAACTTCAAGTAAAGAACCCAACGGTTAAATAATAAATAAGGAATAGAGGGAACAATGCTTTAACTAAACATGTAAGGCAATTAACAAATAAGAGATAAGACAAGTAGATCATGTGACGATAGACTAATGAGGATGAATATGATATGTTAAGGTAACTCGATTAAGGCATGAAAGGAGTCTACATAGCTAAAACAGGTAAATTTCCACATTTAGCCCGTATACGCACTCGTCACCTTGCGTACACGGCTTTTACATATCACAATTATCACAAACCAACACCAATCCTAAGGGGTAATTCCACCATACAAGGTTAGGCAAGACACTTACCTCAAAACACGCTAATTCAATCCACTAGTAAGTCTTTCCCTAGATTATCCAACATCGAACGACTCGAATCTAGCCAAAATAATTTTATACCATAAATATAAACTATAAGAAATTATTTCGAACAATAAAATTACGATCTTTACAAAGAAACAAAAAGTCAACTCAAAAGGTCAACTCGGGCTCACGTCTCGGAACCCGGCCAAAATTATAAAATCCGAACACCCATTCGATAAAGAGTTCAACTATACAAGAATTACTCAAGTCCGACCTCAAATCGCCTTTCAAATCTCCGAAATTTAGCCTAAGGAGTTTCACAAAAATTTTCATAATTTCCAACTCAAAACACTAATTAAATGATGAAAACAATAATAGATTCGTATAATATAGCCAAAACCGAGTTAGAATTTCTTACCCCAATGATTTCCTTGAAAATCTCTCGAAAAATCGCCACAAATCGAGCTCTCTAGGTCCAAAAATGAAAATGAGATCAAACCCTCGAAATTAGTCCTTTTCTGCCCAGGGAATTCGCACATGCGAACCCACAGCCGCATCTGCGGCTCCGCACCCGCGGAATTTCCATCGCAGGTGCGGTTCTCACTTAGCCCAAGAACCTCCGCTTCTGCGGACCAAAATGCGCATATGCGCTCTCGCTTCTGCGGAAGGGGCTCCGCTTCTGTGACCCCAGGCTTGACTAGCCTTTCCGCTTCTGTGCTTTCTCAATCGCCCCTGCGAGTCCGCTTCTGTGGAACTCTGACTGCATCTGCGGTCACAGCTAGGTAGGCTACAATTCTCTTCTGCGATCAACCCCTCGCATCTTCGTGTTCGCACCTACGGCCAAACCCTCTGCAGGTGCGATGACACAAGAAGGCTGGAACTTCAGCAATGAGACTACGTTCAAATTTGTTCCGGATTCGATCCGAATCACACCGGGGGCCCCCGAGACCCTGTTCGAAGATACCAACAAGTTTCAAAACACATAACGAACCTACTCGAGGCCAACAATCACATCAAACAATATTGATTCTACGAATCGCAACCCAATTCAAGCATGTTGAAACTATAAACTTTCGAATTTCGAAACCAATGTCGATTCATACTAAAACAACTCTGATTGACTTCAAATTTTGTACACAAGTCATAAATGACATGACTGACCTATTCCAACTTTTGAAATCGGAATCTGATCCCTATATCAATAAAGTAAACTCTCGGTCAAACTTTCGAACCCTCTAACTTTTGCCAGTTCAAGCCGTAACGACCTACGGACCTCCAAAATCGACATCCGGACACGCTCCTGAAGTCGTCTACACAAAAGTCAAACTACGGTCAACTCTTTCAACTTAAAGCTCCAATTTAGGGATTATATGTCTTATTTCACTCCGAAACTTACCCGAAACCAAAACTAAATACCCCCGGCAAATCACATAACCATAATACAATATAGAGGAGGCAATAAATAGGGGATCGTGACTAAACACTCAAAACGACCGGCNATCTGCGGTCCCAGCTAGGTAGGCCACAATTCGCTTCTGCGATCAACCCCTCGCATCTTCGTGTCCGCACCTGCGGCCAAACCCTCCGCATGTGCGATGACACAAGAAGGCTGGAACTTCAGCAATGAGACTACGTTCAAATTTGTTCCGGATTCGATCCGAATCACACCGGGGGGCCCCGAGACCCCGTTCGAAGATACCAACAAGTTTCAAAATACATAACGAACCTACTCGAGGCCAACAATCACATCAAACAACATTGATTCTACGAATCGCAACCCAATTCAAGCATGTTAAAACTATAAACTTTCAAACTCCGAAACCAATGTCGATTCATACCAAAACAACTCTGATTGACTTCAAATTTTGTACACAAGTCATAAATGACATGACAGACCTATTCCAACTTTTGAAATCGGAATCTGGTCCCTATATCAATAAAGTAAACTCTCGGTCAAACTTTCGAACCCTCTAACTTTTGCCAATTCAAGCCGTAACGACCTACGGACCTCCAAAATCGACATCCGGACACGCTCCTGGAGTCGTCTACACAAAAGTCAAACTACGGTCAACTCTTTCAACTTAAAGCTCCAACTTAGGGACTATATGTCTTATTTCACTCCGAAACTTACCCGAAACCAAAACTAAATACCCCCGGCAAATCACATAACCATAATACAACATAGAGGAGGTAATAAATAGGGGATCGGGACTAAATACTCAAAACGACCGGTCGGATCGTTATAGCAACTTCTTTATGTAAGGAGAAAAATCACTTCGAAATGATGAATTGTTGTAGTCAAGTTTTAATGCATCTCAGGCAAGACTACTGCATGTACTGTTGTTTGACACCTACAGTAATCTGGTAAATGTGCTAGAGAGACCATCACCCAAAAACCTGAGCAATCTAAGTAGCATGCAAAATGTAAATGTAAATTTCGCTTCAAAAGTAAGACGCCAAAGCATATATATAAACATGTTCTATGCAACCCTCAAAGGCAAGATGAAAATGTGAAGTGCAAAATGTTTATAAAACTTGTCAGTTAATAGAAATTGTTCCCGAACAGGTACACTTCACCTCATATTGAAAACCAGTAGAATAAAACAATCCGAACAAGCAATACTAGATAAGACTCGATTGGAATAGTAAAAGCAATTCGTGGATTATATTGACTCGATTGGAATAGTGAAAGAAATTCATTGATTAGATTGAGTAAATGACCATAACATTGAAATGGTTTCAATTGTTAGTCTAGAAAAGTGGATAAATTTCTAGAACCTAGTCTAAATAGATAATGACCAATGGAGTGTTTTTATTAGGGACTTTTTCGCATATATACAAGACTTTAAACTTATTTATCCGGTTTTGTCTAAATTTTCATATTGAAGTAACAAAAGTTTTTTACAAAATATATACAAATTCAGTCAAAATCTACAATTTATCTACAATATAAATACACATTTTTTGTACAGAATCCGGTCAAAAACTATAATTTACATATAGTTTATATACAATTATGTAAGTTGTAGATATTTTGTATACCGTTTCTACATTCGACATACAAAATATATATAATTTGTTCATGTCTTCTTTTTCGAATTTCAATCTTAAATTACAACCAAAACCACCTCGAATTTTCACCAAATTGTCTCAAATTTGAGATATAAACTCCAACGAATATTCTCAATCATTTGCAACAATACCCAATCCAAACAAAAAATAATTTCATAAAATTCAATTTCCGAATTCAAAGCTTTGAAGCTTTTTAATGACTGTCAATAGAGTTTTTAATGGATTAACATAGTTTCCAATTCAATGTACTCACTTCTAATTAATACTATTTTGTTTATTGATTCCAAAGAGCTAAAAGAATGATAACTAAAATGATTATCTTCATCAGAGCTAATTTCTTTCCTATTTACTTCCTCGTTTTCATAGGATATGACGCAAGAACTTTGCTAGGTACTATTCTTCTCTCTTTTTTTCACATAACATTAGTATCATTTCTCCGGTTAATCCACTTGAAGATATTAATATAAGAATAATGATAGAGAATGAGAGAGAGAGAGAGAGAGAGAGAGAGAGAGAGAGAGAGAGAGAGAGAGAGAGAGAGAGAGAGAGAGAGAGAGAGAGTAGAGGAAATTCCTTATTCAATTCCTAATATAATAGGATATTCATTAATACTAATTTGTATATAATTGGTAAATTGTATATCAACTTGTAATTAAATTAAAATCTAAACAATGAAGGTAAATAAGTTCTAATGTACTACATATAGGTAAAAATACCTTTTTATTACTCATGTGGCCTACACATTTTTTCTTCTGATAATACAAGATGACAATATAAGAAGATTATGATACACTATAAGCTTACTCAAAAGTGAACTAACATAGCATTAATAATAAATAAAGACTAAAAATTTAAAAGGGATAATAGCTGGTCCCCTCAAGTAAATTTTGATTTTTGGTCATGTGATATATGACACAACACATTTAACCTCCAAATAATTAAAATTTCTATTTTTAGTTTCTTCATGTAAGAAATATGCTTTAATTGAATTGTTTTTATTATTATATTACAGTTAGATATGAAATAACAACATAAATTTAACATAATAATGGATAGTCAAGCGGTGGAATAATTAATAATTTTATAGTGAATTTATGAAAATTCACAAGTAAAGGATCAAAAGTGCACGTTACATTTAATTGAAGGCATGTGCTTTCAAATAAGAATTTACTAATAACGGAGATACCAAAAGTGCTTATTAACCAATTTAAAAAGTAAAATAAATATACCCGTTATAAATAGAATTGTATTTAAGGTGAATGCCTTTATTTTTAAAATATCCTATGGTTTGTTATTTGATGGCTAAGTCACTTTTTCCCTATAAATATAGGGGTTCTATTCTATCGTAATTCATCCCAAATCAATAACAATTCTCTCTCTCTACTTTTCTCTACAATATTCTTCTTCTTTATTATTTTATTATACGTTGTCAGCACGTGGGATTGAGCATAATGATTGTTAATAGTTTCATGATCTTCCTTCATGATTAAATTCTGAATTTAAGGTAAGTACTTTACTTTATTTTTCTCTTTTAAATTCTTGAAATTCTATAATTTGATTTTAAATACCAGCAAAGGCAATAATCTTTGATTATAACTCTAATAGAGTTGTAAGAAATTATAACCACCTGAAATGGTAAAATTGCTATGTCGTGCCATGATCAAATTCATGTATGATTATGAGCACAAGAAGTAGAAACATATCCCTTTGAATTTGCTTCATTCGCATTCCCTTAAGAGAATGTGGTAGCAGTATGTGATAAGTCTAAAATAAGACAGAATTATCACCCTAAAGGTATCAATGAATGTGGACGTGGCAATAGACGAAATTATAATCGTCATCATTGTGGTAATAAGAACAATAAGGATTCTCAAAATAATCCTTTACTCTGTGAAAGTAATGTTTATCATCTATTTGACATGAAATTTTGTAAAGCACATATAGATGATTATGGTTCATTCATGATGTAAATGTGACAACATGTGATTTATGAATATATATTCACTTTTGGAAGAATATGAGCGTGGTAGTAGTAGTGAATATACCACACTCACCTCTAAAAGGAGGTTTGAGATGAAATAAGAAAATAATTTTATTATTATGGCATGAATGATCATTGACCACGTACCTATGGTGATTATGCCCAAATATAATGGCAATGTGACTATTACAGGGCAAAAGTAATGAAAGCAACATATATTGCCTATAATAATTTTGACCATGACCATAATGGTATAACTTTCTCCTTGAAAGAGATATTCACTATATGGATGATGATAAATTTATGGTAGTACGNGATGATGATGAATTTATGGTAGTACAAAATTAGTTGAGAGCTCCGGAAGAGCCAATTATACTATTTTGGAGAGATAAAATTGATTATCACTAAGGTATTGTGTTGTAGTAAGTCTCAAAGAAATTTATTGAGTTTCTAAAGTATTCGCGAAAGCGGTTAGTTATATTGAGACTATAAATAATGAGAAGACTTAATATCTTCTATTACTACAACTTGTAGCGGCGTAATATGTATGTGAAAAGTTACCCGCTTTATTCTTTAATTTATACTATACGCATAAAAGAATATCACAATAAAGTAGAAGTTTATTGATAATTGCACACGTCATGGTGTAAACCTGAAGTTTATCAATATTGATAATTTATCCAGTTAGCATAATTGATTTAGCCATGTTAATTTAAGTATGATGTGCAAAAATAAAAGAGAATTCACATGGGTAAATATTAAATAACTAGAAAGTTCTTTACGAATTTCCTTATTTTGTTTGTTCTCATTAATTAATAGACCAACTAAATTTGGGATTGAATGCCATGAATGCTGAAAATATCAAATGTGAATATCGGCTCATTCACCTTCTATGTATACCACATAAGATACATCTATAAGATAGTTACATGTGAGATTATTATTAACCCGCAACCTAAAATTTGCGAGGTAACTTGCCCTAATAATTTAATTTAGAACATAATTTTTAGATTTTTTATTCAAGGCAGTTCATCTTAATATGTTGGTTTACATCACAGTTGGTTTAGCAAAATAGTTTATTGAGTGTATCTACTTAATAGCTAAACTATTACTTATGAGAACAAAGTTATCGATATTAGTTTGATATACGTTATATACGAATATATATTACATCATCCCCTCACAAGTAGTTCAGGGTCAGGAACTAAATAACTTCATCTTATTATTATTGATGTGCGGTGTATATTTTGATTAACACCATAACGCACAAAGATAGGTTTTCAAAGTTGAGGAAGCAAGTTAGTTTTTCTAACACGAGGGGGAGAGATGATAAACATTTGAGAAAAAGTTATGTGGAATGAATTATCATTTCTACATCTAGATCCTCGAATAAGATAATATGAACTTGAAGTTCATAAAAAGATAATTCATCTGCAATATATTGCAAAGCATGCCATACGCATTTGCTGACCTAGAGAAAGTAACTACATTCTCACTGCAAATGCTCATATTAGAATAAGTCATAAAAGGACAAAGTCTATAGTACGCTCAAAGCGTATAGACCAATCGGTTTCAAATAAAATTCTTGATAAAGAAGATGTGCAAATGATCAAACTGATCATAATAAGGAGGCAAGTGATTTAGAAGATCATATGACATAACATTTCATAAAATTTCAGGAGAGGTTCAGATACCTGAAAATATGAATGAAGAGATCTATATGTTATGTCTTTATGAAAAAATGTTGGAACCGATATAAAATATTCGTCGGAGACATCTATGATAGCGCTAAGTATAGATGAGGATCTTAAATCTGTTGAATACGGACATAAAAATATTGCCAAATGAAAGAGACAGAATTCGAATATAATTTGTTTCATATGAAATACATATAGTTTTGGACCTGCAGTTCAAACACTTGAAAGTACAAAGTCAATGGTGTGTGCAATAACTTTTATCTATCTTAGATGTGTAACATGACACGAAAACTTGATATGCATCTAAAGTCTATTCAAATGGCTTATATGACTTAACTTATATGACAATCCCTGAAGGATTCAAATCGCTTAAAGCATATACAATCTTAACTGCAATTTGTGCACATATGTATCTTGCTATAACTATAAGCATGATAATGTGATAGTGAGGATTTTCAAGGTGCAACATATTCATTGGAGTTAATATGGTTGATTTATTCATCAAATCTTTGCCGACGTCAACCTTCAAGAAGCTAGTACACAAGATTGGAATGCGAAGGCTCAAGGATGTGAATTGATGCTCTCATCAGGGAGAGTTAATACGCGATGTACTCTTTTTTCATTGCAAGGTTTTGTCCCATTGGGTTTTCCTTGCAAGGTTTTTAACGAGGTAACCAAAAGGCGTATTTCTAAACACATGTATTCTTTTTTCTTCTCTAGAATTTTTTTTCCACTGGATTTTATTTTAGTTAAGATTTTAACGAGACACATTATCTGTTGAATAGACATTCAAGGGGGAGTGTTATAAATAGAATTGTGTTTAAGGTGAATGTCTTTATTTTAGAAAGATTCCAGGGTTTGTTACTTGATGACTAGTTACTTTTATCTATAAATATAAGAGTTCTGTTCCATTATAATTTATCGCAAATCAATAAAAATTATCTTTCTCTATTTTTTTTCTCTGCAATATTCTACTTCTTCTTTATTGTTATTACAGTACACACAATAATTTAAACTATAATAATTCCCAAAAAATGCAACGACACCGTCCGCTATATAAACTCAGTCCGTCAAGTCCACCATTTTAAAAGGGAAAAAGAAAGATAAAAGAGCGCGAAAACCCTAGAATCTGTAGCTCAGCCATGTCAATTCCACCGGAATCGCCTTCTGAACGTAACGAAGAAGCACCGGCGGAAGAACTTCAGAGCAATACTCATCACCCTCCTGCCCCAGCCGATGAGGTAATCCATGAAAATCCTATTCATCACTCAGAAATACATTGAATTATACATGTATGTGGCTCCACTCGTTTTGCATTTGTACACAGAATAATAACAATTTCCGCTGATACTGTATATTAGAATTGCCTGTGCTTCGAAGTAATTAGGGTCCTATACGTCAATTTCAGTTCTCTCTTTTTTTTTCCCGGCAAATTTACATTTGCTGGATTTTTTTAGGAGCTAAATAAAGAAGAAGCTCGGAAATCAGATTAAATAAATGGGGAAAATAGATACTTCATAGATATTTTGGCTGGAAAGAGAGAAAAGGAGTTAACTGGCCAAGCAAGGAAATTGTTCTTATTGATTGTCACTTAATTATACATTGGTTTATATACAGAAAATGAATCAGATATGGATAGAATTACGTTTTTTCCCGTCAACTGATCTAACCAACTCTTAACAAACTTCTCTGCCCAAAGTTAAGTACCTCCACGTCAGCTTATGTTGTGGTTACTACAGTTAAACACCAAACAAGAGGGAGAGCAGCTTGATTGTATTGAAATAACCACAACAGAATTACAAAAAAAAGAAAAGGGCTACGCAACAACACTGAAAAACATAGAGAAAAGCCGG